>JALIZH010002275.1:2500-25857 GCA_030522465.1 Rhipicephalus appendiculatus
TCGTACACCGTCCACTCCTCGTGAACCGTTTGAGGACTTGTTGGGGCTGCGCTACGTGGTCTGGCGGGGGGTGCCTGCGAAGATGGAGCTCGAGGTGGTGCAGGTGTTTCGCTGTCGGAGTCCACGTGTGCTGATTTTACGCGGTCTAGAGAAACCACGTCGTGACGACCACCTCTGTCGATTGTAATGTGCTTGTCTGCCCGTCCCAACACCTTGAAAGGGCCGTCGTACGGGGGCCGGAGTGGACGCTGTACGGCGTCGTGCCTCACAAACACGTGAGAGCAGGAGGAGAGTTCCCGGTCCACGTAGACTGACCGGGCTGCGGGCGGACGCGGAGGAACAGCGCGTAGCTTGCTCATGATGTCTCGTAGTCGTACGGCGTAGTCCGCGTTCGCGTACCCGTTCTCGTCCTTACTGGTAGTGAAGAACTCCCCTGGGAGGCGAAGCGTTGTTCCGTACACCAGTTCAGCGGAGCAGCATCCAATATCTGCTTTCAGAGCCGTCCTTACGCCCAACAGAACAAACGGCAGTGCCTCTACCCAACTGTGACTCGCAGTAGCTGGCAGGCTCGTCTTCAGATGGCGATGGAATCTTTCCACTATACCGTTCCTTATCGGATGGTAGGCCGTTGTTCTGATGCGGTAAGTACCCAAGAGCCGGGTGACGCTTGCGAACAGGGCTGACTCAAACTGTGTTCCGCGATCCGTAGTCACGGTTGCCGGCACTCCGAAGCGGGCCACCCAGTGGAAGATAAATGCGCGGGCGACGGTATCAGCGGTCATGTCTGGAATGGGCACTGCCTCCGGCCATCGTGTGAAGCGATCGATGCAGGTTAGCAAGTAGCTTTGCCCCCTGGCACAACGGCAGTGGTCCCACAATGTCGACATGCACATGGGCAAATCGACAGTCCGGCAGAGGGAAGGATCCCAAGGGGGTCACAGTATGTCGCTGAACCTTGGAGCGCTGGCATGCGAGGCACTCTCGTGTCCAGTGTCGGACATCCCGGTTTATTCCTGGCCACACGAACCTCGCTGTGCATAGCCGTTGCGTGGCTCGAATCCCAGGATGCGCCAGGCTGTGCAGCAAGTCAAAAATGCTGCGACGGAGGGTCGAGGGGACGAACGGTCGGGCCCTGCCTGTAGACATGTCGCAGCATACGGATCCTGTGGGTTCTGCCAACCATTGTAGCTACAAGGCGGTGGTTGGAGACGTCAGTAGACGCTTCAATTCTCCATCACTGCGTTGGGCCGTCGTAAGTGTGGTGAAGTCCACGCCGCTCGGCAGGCTGATGGCATTCACTGGACCGCGCGAAAGAGCGTCGCCAGCAGCATTATCCGTGCCACTAACATGGCGTATATCTGTCGTAAATTCTGCAATGTACGACATTTGGCGGAGCTCCCGTGCCACGTGCGCACCAGAATCGGAGTTCGCGCGCAATGCGTAGGTGAGTGGCTTGTGATCCGTGAGCACAAAAAAATTCTTGTCCTTCCACATAATGTCGGAAATGCCGGATAGCCGCGTATATGGCCAGGAGTTCCCTACCGAAGGCGCTGTACCTTCGTTCGGACGGGCTCAGTTTTCTGGAGAAGAAGGAGATTGGTCGCCACACTCCGCTCACCCTCTGCTGCAACACGGCTCCAATCGCTGCATCGGAGGCGTCCACCATAACACACTGAGGAACACCCAGCTGCGGGTACGTGAGCATGGTGGCATTTGCGAGAGCTTCCTTAATCATCCGGAATGCTTGTGTAGATTGGTCGTTCCACTGAATGGCAGTTGCCTTAGATCCAGATGCCGCAAGTAGGCTGTGGAGAGGGTGAAGGATGTTGGCGCATTTTGGGATGAACCTACGATAGAAATTCACGAGTCCCAGGAACTCTCGAAGCTGGCGGAGGTTTTTCGGCTGTGGAAACTGCCGTACTGCTTCCGCCTTGTCCTTCTGGGGCTGTACTCCGGCACTTGAGATGCTGTGGCCCAAAAATGATCGTGTCGGTACCCCAAACACGCACTTTGCCGTTCTCTGTCAGTCGCTGAAGTACGTAGCGCAGATGCCGCTCGTGCTCTTCAGGAGTGCTGCTAGCGATCAGATCATCGAGGTATACCTTGCAAAAGTCGAGGCCACGAACAACGCCATCCATAAACCGTTGAAAAGTTTGGCCGGCGTTGCGTAAGCCGAAAGGCATGCGTAGGAACTCGAACATTCCGAACGGCGTTGTTATTGCGGTCTTGGGAATATCCTCCGGTGCTACGGGTATCTGATGATATGCTCGCACTAGATCTATTTTAGAGAAAATGGTAGCACCATGCAGGAAGGAGGTCATGTCATGAATGTGCGGGACTGGGTAACGGTCTGGCACGGTCACCCGGTTCAGCGCTCGATAGTCCCCGCAAGGGCGCCAGTCACTGTCTGTCGATTTTGGGACCATGTGAAGAGGTGACGCATATGGGCTGGATGAAGGACGTACTATCCCGAGTTCCATCATGTGGGCAAACGCCTGTCGAGCCAACCGTAGCTTCTCGGGTGACAGGCGCCGTGGTCGCGCATAGACCGGTGGGCCTGTGGTTTCGATGTGATGCAGAACGCCGTGCTTTACTTCTGGAAATGCCTGTGGCTGTCGCGTCAGCTCTGGGAACTCTTGTAGTATTGCGGTGAAGTACGTTTCTCCAGCCGGACTAAGCAAGGCCGGGCTGATAGGGGGGTGCCAACACGGCGTGCCTTGTACCGCTCCCCGAGAAGCAGGATCTTGGAGCCGTTTGTTGCGGACGTCGACCAACAGACCGAAGAACTGGAGAAAGTCTGCGCCTAGTATGGCGAATTTGACCTCAGCAGCTATGAACACCCAGCTAAACGTTCTGCCGAAACCGAAGTTCAGCGACAGTGAACGATGGCCATATGTTGTTATCACCGTGTTATTGACAGCCTGCAAGGGCGATGTACTAGGTTTCTTTCTTTCAGCTTGTGACGCCGGTATCACGCTCACCTCGGCGCCTGTGTCAACTAAGAAACGTACTCCGTTGTTGCGGTCGGTAATAAAGAATACTGAGGGACGACTTGGAGGCAATGTAGTAGCACTGGTCGCCCTCAGTGCCTGCCGCGGCTGTTTCCCGAGTGCGCGCACGGTGGGACACATTTACGCGCACTACTGCCGAACCTCCGATGATACCAGCAGATATGCTCGTGCTGCTTTTGCGGTAGCGGCGTGTTAGGCTCGGTTATCGTTTGCGCCCTCCTGCTTGTGTGTAAAGCTGATACTGTTTCGGCAAGTCGAGCAATCTCCTCACGTATCTCTTGAAGTTCGTTTATAGGCTGTCGCGCTTGCACGGCAGCTATGGGTGTGGGCGGTGTCATTGCTACCAGTTTGTCAGCAAGTTCGGCGGCTGCGGTTAAATCCTTGTGCTCTGAGGCCCCCGATGACCATGCGGACGCCTGAAGGCAACTTTTGCAGAAAAAGTTCTCGGAGCAATACTCCATCTATCGTGGTTGATGTCTCGCCGAGCAACTGTTGCATGTGCCGCAAAAGCTGACTAGGAGTGCGGTCGCCGAGTTCCGTGCCGCGAAGCAATTGCTGCAGTCGTTGTGGTTCGGAGGGCGTAACTCGGCGAACAAGGGTTTCTTTTAGTGTTGCGTATGCGTTTTCGACAGGTGGTGCGAGCAACAGATCCCTGATTTCACTGGCTATGGCGGGCGGCAGACTGCTGACTACGTAGTGGTATTTCGTAAGGTCTGCGGTGATTCGTCTGGCTGCGAACTGAGATTCTACTTGTATGAACCAAAGTGCGGGGTCCGCAGTCCAAAAAAGGGGGCAGCTTACCGTCGACTGCGGAGACTGTCGGAGTGGCGTCGGTCGTGGGTGTTGAATCCATGTTGCGGCTGGTTGGACACTCCGGTCGCTGTGTCTGTAGTCCGGGTCACCAATGTTGAGACGCGTCGCTCGGCAGAGCTGCGCAAGTGAACAACTCGCGTCCCAAACAACAACTGAACTTTTATTATCACCCTTCCTCTCGAAGATAACTTTCTCGTGCGGGCGCATGCGCTCTCTGCACCGCACACAGAAGCACCGCTTTGCGTCGCCACAAGCTCATCGTCTGCAGTGGACTCTCTTAAAGTTGTACTTTCTCTCTCTCTCTCACAGACGCGCGTTATTCAGGTCATGACCAGGCAGTAAGAAGTGGAAATTTAAGGGCAGGTTTTTATTTGTTAGACACAATATGAATAAGAACTAACAGACAATGATACCACGGGAAGTATAGGGGACGCTATTACAGTAAAAGCTCTTTAATTCAAGCTCGGTTAATTCGAACTGACACCCTGCTCCCGGCACAGCCCTATGTATGTCTATGGGGGAAAGTTCCCGATAATTCGAATACGTCGGTGCCTACAACGGTAATTCGAACTGCGAGCCCCCTGGCTTTCGTCCCTCCTCGCAGAAATCGGCCCAGAATGATCACCCAAATTACTCATTACTTTGATCTGTGTAAAACAAGTGTAGTGATTGATTTCCATATATGCTTTTATGGTTGTTAATGTCATCTGTCTGCTGTTACTGCTGTATGGGTGGCACGGCCCAGTCAGGCAATGTTTGCCTTTAGCCGTGTCCCCTTGCTTCTCGTAATGACTGCTTTAGGTTCACTTACTTCCCCCGTGCTATCGATGAATGGAATGTGTTACCTGAATCCACGATCAGATGTTCTTCGCTAACGTCATTTGAAGAAAGTGTAACGCGGCTTTTCCACGTGTAACGTTGTGGCCTCATACAGCTTTCATTCTGCATATATGCTTTCAACTGTCTCGCGATGCTGCCTACGCTTGTCCCTTGCTTTTGAACACGATGCATTTTACCCTGCTCTTTGTTTGTACTTTTTAGTATGCTTTTGTCATTTCCGAGTGAAAAACAGCGCAAAAGACGGGACAAGAAAGAACACGGGACCACGGCGCTGACTAACAACCATATGTGTTTATTTCTTCAGTCAGCATATATATACTTCACCACTATCACAATTCAAATGAGAAAAAATTGAATACTCAGCCTGCGCAGAGGCTATGAGGCGATCAATCGGACATGAATTTTATCTCTTTCGGAAGGAGGGAGATCGAGGGGAGGCTAACACATGCCTCGCCGCTGTTGTGGATGTGATAAGCCTCTGAAATGAGACGCGCTCGTTCGTCATGGTATTTCGACAGGTAAGTGGTATCTTCAAAAGATGGGTGGCACCCGCAATTGTTACAATGAATAGATAACTGACTATCAGCAGCTTGTTTACGAACCTTGTTCGAATGCTCACGCATGCGGTCATTCGCGCACCGCCCAGATTGCCCAATATAATAACGCCTACAAGAAACAAGCTGCTCCCCTCGATCTCCCTCCTTCCGAAAGAGATAAAATTCATGCCCGATTGATCGCCTCATAGCCTCTGCGCAGGCTGAGTATTCAATTTTTTGTCATTTGAATTGTGATAGTGGTGAAGTATATATATGCTGACTGAAGAAATAAACACATATGGTTGTTAGTCAGCGCCGTGGTCCCGTGTTCTTTCTTGTCCCGTCTTTTGCGCTGTTTTTCACTCGTAATCATGAACCAACCAGCCCAAATGCGTACCTTTTGTCATTTCTTTTTGTATATTTTCGCTGCTGTTTAAACCCTCCAAAGTATCACTAGAATTTTGTAGCAAATTTTGCCTGAAAACTATTTGTACCTTCCACCCTGTAATGGCCCTCTTCAGGGCTACAAATATTAATAAATGAATGAATCAATGAATGAATGAATTTCAATATTGTTCTAAATAAACAAAGAAAGGCTTTAAATTTTGATTGCGGAAACACTGCCATGTAAATGAACGTGTTTTGGAGCACAAATACCTTCGTATATTTTGGCATTAAGGCTCACTGCTCACTGAATGCCAGTCGCTGCTTTTTTCAGGCGTATCACTGACTCAGCAATAAGTTCTGTTGGCTGTTAGAGCATGAACTTAATTTACGAAATTACCTGCCGCAAACGTGTAGTATCGCCTAATTTGCGGGAACGAGTCCAGAGGTGGCTTCTCTGGGTTTTCTCCGCACAGTGTGGCGCGATGTCTGTTCATTCTAGCGCCTGCCCGCTAATTCGAACTCCGCTTAATTCGAACAATTTCATAGTTCCCTTGGAGTTCGAATTAACAAGCTTTTACTGTAGTAATTGCGATGTAAATGTGAAGCAAGAAAAGTGGACGAAAAAGATAACTTGCCGCTAGGGGTGTGCGAATAGTTAAATTTCATCTCGAATCGAATTCGAATCGAATAGTGCCGAATAGAATCGAATATCGAATAGTATATTTACACAAAATGTGTTCCGCCAGTTTTGGCTGGACGAAGGAAAGATAAAGACGGTACGGCGTTCTGGCAGCGTTATTACGCACCTGTTCATTGTTTTTTTCTTTTTTTTTCAGCTTTTGTGGGCGCACGAGCATGTTGGTAGACGAGCTGCCATTCCAGTCAGTAGTGCCACTACTAACATCCTAAAGGCTAACATAGGGGATACGGTAGCTAGTTTTGTTTGTTTGTTTGTTTGTTTGTTTGTTTGTTTCCTGTGGTCGCGCAATACGGCTTATCGGACAACGGTAATGTCGTGCTTCATCGCCATGGGTGCTCCGGGCCCAGAAGCGTTTGGGCGCCCATTAACAGCAGCGTTTTAACTGCGCGCCGGAACGATGGGAGATTGTGAACGAGTGATGCGGTGCGGAAGTGGCGAGTGCACAGCGTGAACCAATTTTTACCTGTGAAGCCAATCACTCAGGGAAAAAAAAGCAGCGCAAAATTCAGACAGGGCACACAAGATGAAGAAGGCACGACAACAGCGCTGACTTACAACTGATTTATTTTTCGACATGTGGACACATATATACCTTGACAGTCAAAAAATAGAAAGAAAAATAACACGATTTCACTGTTTTTTTTTCCTCTTATAAGTATGAACCAACTCGCCCAAGCCTCAACCCTCGCAATCACTGAGGGTATCGCGGACGTTTACAGCACTTGCTACACTAAAAATTCACAGCGCAAAACACCCAAGACGCCCCACATAGAAAAGAAGACACACACGAGCGCTGACTAACAACTGCTTTATTTCTTCACTCGTCAATGCATATATAAGCCCAAGGCAGCCCTACCGCACATGCGTACACAACAAGTTCTAAACAGGTGAATCGGTGATAATGTGAGTGTATTAGATACGTGACGACAAGAAACGGTATTCAGATGGATGCAAGGACAAGGATGTATCGCTGACACAAAGACGATCACTTTTCATGATGTGAAAAGCTTCTAAAGCCAGCCGCGCCTGCTCATTCTGACTTCTGCCAAGGATCGACGTCTGTTCAAATCGTGCTTCACAGTTGCTGCAAGAGTTAATGTGAGCCACAAGATGGGCTCCTTTATCGACGACATTCTTGTTAACTTTTTGCGCGTGTTCCCTGAGCCGCTCGTTGACGCATCGCCCCGTTTGACCGACGTGGAGGTCTTTCCACATGAGAGCGGGGATGGCATAAACCACACCGACGGCACACGGGACATAGGAGACACCGTGTCGGATTGTACAGCCTCCTTTGCTCACACCGCAGGTGCGGGAGCATAGCTTTGAAAGCTTGTTCGGCGCCGACAACGCCACTGGGACACCATGTCTGCCAGCAACTTTCTTCAGCTGATGGGTGATCCTATGTAGACATGGAACCACCACAGGTCTCAACTTGTCGCGTACGGTGTCCGCCCTCTTGGTGGTTTTTCTTTTCTGAATCATAGACTCAGCAACTGCAGTCAGGAGCGACTTGGGGAAACCTGCTGCCAGAAGTCGGCTTATCTGATTATCAAAGCTTTCTTGCATCCTGTGAGTGCAGGATTTTCTTAGAGCCGATTCCATGGCAGACAACGCAATTCCTCTCTTTACAATTTTAGAGTGCGCCGACTTAAATGGCAAAAGTTCCTTTTTAGCTCGTGGCTGGTAGCACTTGCGGCGTACGCGACCGAACTACGCAAGAAGTCCGTGCCTTCGTTTCGGAAATGAAGTTTGGAGGGCTTGACAGTCCTCCCATGTGCTTTTTTTTTTCGGGCGGCAATTGCATAATGTTCTTTAAAATAAACATGCACGCGCTTTTGAACCAGGATGACGGTGCGAATTTTAACGAAAGGCATACTCTAATGACGTCAGCGTTTGTTTTAGCCACCAACCCTAACCAAGTTGCACCATTGGCATTTTGTCGAGTTTTAGATATTCGCCCTATCGAATTATACGAAACTTCGAATACCAGCTATTAGAAAGTGGAATCGAATTATTCGATAAGGTATTATTCGATTCGAATTCGAAACTCGTATATTCGCACACCCCTACTTGCCGCTGGTAGGGACTGAACCTGCCACCTTCGCATAGCGCGTCCGATGCTCTACCAACTGAGCTACAGCGGCGGAAAGGAGCGAATTCGCACCAGGCGTTGCACTAAGCTAATTCCACAACGAGTAGATAGTTTAAAGCTTCCCATCCATTACAAAGCGACTCAGCCATAATTCATAAACATCATCAGCAAATGCATGAACAAGTTGTACAGCAGCCTCCGCGCTGGCACAGTGACTACGCATTTTTGATAGAGGCGAAAATGCTAGATTCCCATGTGCATAGGTTTAAGGGTACGTTAAACAACCACAGGTAGTCGAAATCTGAATTCCTTCTTTGCCATGCCGCGTTGGTTTGCGTGTGCCTTATTCTGCTGGCTGTGTGCCGATTTTAGACGTTGCACTTGCTGCTTCTAAAGCGCGTATAAAAAAGTGAGCCAGATTTAGCTCTTCTAAGCCAGTTATCACGAGCGAAAGGTATGTTGCATCCGTCGTCGCGAAGGTCGGCAGTGCGAGAGCTGTCTCAAGTGCACGGCGATCTAACAGCAATATTTGCAGGAGCGACAGCCACATGATACGTTGTAACCTTGCACACTCGCTGGACGAATGCCGCGCGAGACAACCACGGAGCGAACACAACTTTAGAATGTGCTCAGCAGACGACGTAGCGCGTCGATGTAGCCGGTCTACTCAGGCAACCGCCCCTCTGTCGCTGATCACTAGAGGCCGGATTTTTAGGCACTAAAAATCGCGTTTTAGGCGCCAAAAATAGGCAGGCAAAACACAGTTTTAGGCCCCGAAAATCGTAAATATAGGCACAATAAATTTTTGCAAAAACTCAGATTTTCGTATAAAGACGTGCGCGACCTGGTCTACGACAGGAAAGCAAACAAACGTTATATTTTATGATGGCACAAAGGCGTTAATGGTTTGCCACAGCCATGCAATGGTCCCTTTTCGGGCACGGTTTCCAGAACACGGTCTCTCCTTTTATTATCTAGAATGGTGAGTTAAGTGTCCACCATCGAACAAACACGCTCCTGGGTCTGTATCTTTTCGGCATGGCTGGGAAGGGCAGCGCAGGATTCAACAGTCAGAACGCTAAAAGGTCAGAAGGGTCTGTTAGCCTCGTATTGGCCGGGTCTAATCGCGCAGGGTCAATTTCCCCTCTTTGTGTGAACACCATGAAGGGCCCCTTACCAGGTTTGAGTGTTTCGAGCTAGAAGTGTAATGCATGCACTGCGCGCTAATGATCACGTCTGCCAAGATTTGCAACGCTACGCGCCCGGGAAGGAGGTGAAATGTCAGACTGAACGCCGCTTGCCCTTGATCTCACGGGTGCGCGCACCAATGTGGGGAGGTGAAGTACAACAAGGAATGGTCCTGTGGACGTCACAGTAGTACGTGAAATAGTACGTGAAATACAAATATTAAAACATACAAACGGAATGTGTGCGCGCTTTTATTTATTTATTTCTTAGAATCGACAGCGATGCGAGACGTATAGCTGCCTATATTTTGTTTGCGTTCGTTTGCTCGCCGTTCCGGCGTCGTGCTGGTGCCAGCCCTGACAACGCTTAGCATGTTCTTGGTGCATCGTCCCTTACAGAAGTTCCAGCGGTGCGACGTGCTGTGTCGTGGTAAGGATACAGGCTACATGCCAGCCTCTTCAAACGCATAAAGGGATCCTTCCCACAGAAACAGGCAGTACACTATAGAGTGAACGCCGAAACGATGCAACACCGATTGTGCGCACGACCTGGCTTGGGCATGTCATGTGCACATAGTTTAATCTTGCGTGCGCATGGCGTGTTGATGCGTCTACGTCCGGTGATCTTCAGGCTCCGAGTTTCTGTGATACCGAAGAGGGCAGGGAAGGAATCTGGCTTGCGAGTGGCAAAGGTTTCAAGCTCACCCACCGGCATCATGCTTTCGCGGCTCGTAATGAACCAATTAAAAAGCTATTGTGGTACAAAGCTCTTCATTGGGCACGCAAACACTTCCAGTATCTGAATAAAATTTCTCACGTAACCTGGTGAAACGCCCTTTAAGAAGTAAATTACAAACGAAACAAAAGCCATTTGCACATCTGATTTTTTTTACCTACTTTCCCCTGACGGCACTCCATGGTTTCGCATTCGTTCTCCCTATTCCTGCTGCTGCGCACAGGCACCTCCTGTTTCCTGCCCCCCACCACACCCAAGTCTTCAAGGAGGTGCTCCCCTTTCCATGGGAACACTGGACTGGAAAACCGGCGGTAAAAGCCGCTCGCCAAGTACTCGGCCGTGGACGCCACTCTCCTCTTCTTGTCCTCTCCTCTTCCCGCCTTTATTTTCCTCTCCCAATTCCACTGTATACGCTGGGACGTGCTCCCATTTAGGGTGGCAGAAATAGCGTCTTTTCCTCTCCCCCTGCTCCAACCACTCGCGCCATGTCAGTGCGATGGGATAAGGTGGCCGGCGCGTCCCATTTCACTGCTGCTACCGGTTGCTTCCCGGATGTTTGTTGAACTAGAGAACTATTTTGTTGCACCCCATAGAGTTCCGAAACGTCAATTTTGCCCGGTAACATAAATTACGGTCTCAAACTTTTCTCGAAAGCAAAATTTGAGGTTAAATAGCGTTCATATAGGCACCAATTTTGAGAATAAGGCATTTATGGGCACTTATAGACATTTAGGCACAAACCCCAAAAATAGGCATTTATAGGCACTATAAAAACACTATAAAAGCCCTCCTTAACCCCTAATTCATGCTCATATATCAAAGTTGCACGATAGGAACGCAAGGAAAAAAATAGGCATTTGCCTATAATCCGGTCTCTACTGATCACACACCGGCTTGTCTCTCCACCTCTCCGAGTGCTCCTCCTCGCCGTGCGCGGAGCAGCACTCGAAGAGGTGGAGAGAAGCGCCTCGCTGAATGGCGTTGGGAGGCGTAGCACAGTTATCGCACCACAGCTATCGCTCTGAAAACAGACAGCACGTAGTGGCGACCCGCCATCAAACAGAATTCTTTACAACATAATTTAGCTTCAAGATCAAGTTTTCTTGCTGCTCCTGTATCACTTACCAACTGAGAAAGCCAGTAGTCCATTTGGTCGCGCCACCTGTGCAGAACCATCCGGCTTCAAAAACCTTCTGGGGTTGAATTCATAAGGTCTTCCCCAATGGCTGCAGTTCCTATGGGCCAGCCAGAGATTTGGCAGAATGACGCTGCTCTTGGGTATGAAGTACTTGCCAAAATGCGTGTCCTCTGCGGCCCTGCACGACAGCACCCGTCTGGTTGACACTCATGAATATCAACGCCTAATTATAACGAAAACGAAGACACAAACGTGTTAATGCTTTAGAGTTCGCGTAAGCATGTATACTTAGGTAGCAAGTCGATATTCTCGCGCTAGAGGGCTCTACATAAGGTACTACCAAGAAGAATGCTACTTGAACTGGTCCAGTGCATAACGGGAAAGAAACAGCCGCGCCGGCCAACACAAAAGGGCAGAGCGCTTCTTCCAGCTGGTTTTTATTTGCAAATGAAGCATACAAACAACATCCGAGCCTAACGTCAAGATACGACTGCACCACCGCAACGGTTCGCCTGATTAAGGAAGGACGTTTCATGTTCAGATAAGGCTAAGGAAGGGGCGCTGTGATACATGTGATTCCAGCCATTGTTATAAAATGGCTTCTACATTCTCTCACGTGATTTGTGACCGGTGTTTTTTCAACATTTCACACTTTTCAAACATAGCAACATGCACAAACGTGGCAGTGAATTCCACTACGTCCCTGGATTTCTTAGTGCACTCTGTCCTGTGTGTCGTCCTTTGGTGTTGCGCTCGGTACTTTTGTGTTGACCGGGTCGGCCGTTTCTTCTTTCCCTTTATGCGCTGGACCAGTTCAAGTACGACAAACCAATTAGCCCAATCTTCAACACTTGTGGCAGAATAAAACGCTGAGAGGGGTCGCATGAAATGAACAAAAAATGACCTTCACGAAGGCCGGCAGTACTTTTAACACGAAAGTGTTTTATGCCGGGGTCCACCAAGACTTCAGTGACGCATTTCCGTCAGGGAAATGACTTCGAATAATCGCACACGATCAGATCGCAAAGAAAAAAAGTGCCCTCTCCGGTAGTCGAACCCGTGACCTCTCGGGCCGCGACAGCAGCAGCCGGGCGCGCTATCCACTGCGCCACGGTCACATACCTTGGAAGCTGTACAAACGCGCCTTTTATACCGCACGCTTTCCTCTCGCAGTGCTCTTTGTCTGCGGTGAAGTAATGAATCATGACCGTGGCCACTGCGATTAGCTCCAGCAACACGTCGTTGCTACGTGTCCGTCGAATTCGACAAGTTTCCAAAAGAAAAGTGCAATTTTGTCAACGCTTTAACGCACCGCGAGATGGTGACCTTCGCCCAAGCTTCGTCTTCGCTCATAGCATCCATCCATACTAAAAAATGGCTCTGCGACGCGCGGCTGCCTCTCCTGGTAACACCACGTTCTACGCTTACGCTCGCCCCGAGAAAATCGCAGCCAGGCTACAGGGGAGACAAGACGCTTGTTGCGTTTCCCTCTAGTCCTGCCGTGGTGTTCAACTCTTTAACACGCCGCGGGATGCCGACCGTATAACCCAAATTCTGCGTCTAGTCAGCGACGCTCTTCTGGCTGTCACAAAGCTTTCTCGGATTAGCTATCACGGTTCACTACTAAAGCTACCACAATGGTTCGTTTAATCATTATTAAAAGACGTCAGTCGTCGGGATGGAGATGTACCACCAAGTGTTAACATGGGTGTGTCCATGTCAAAATACATATAGACATTCCGCTCTTATATCATTGTACAGTACACATTAAGCTATCACTGTAGGACACGTTTTCTCTCGCTCTCTATCTCTTTCCCTTTATTGCACTTTCTATTTTTTTCTCTTCAAGCCCTTTATTTCTCTCTCCATTTAACGCTTGCTTCTTCCTTCTTTCCAACATTTCCTTTCTCTATCTTTCACCCCATTTACCTTTTTCTTTCCGCATATCTTTCTTTATATTTCTCTCTTGCTTGTTCTTGCCATGCTATATTTTACGCTCTCCCCTCCTCTTTTCTCTTGTCACCATCGCATCTCTCCTGCTCACGCTCACTTCTCTTTCCCAACCCCTTACTACACTATTCTACACAAGGCTTGGATACGCTTTGCTGGCGCGCCTGGACAGCCGAGTGGTTAGGACGCTCGCCTTCGGACTGAGGGTGTGCGGGCTCGAATCTCACCTCGCGAAGAATTTTCTGCGCAAGAATTACTCTTTTAGATGTGAAGCATCTTATGGCGAAGCTTAATCCGGTGGTGGTGGTGGTGGTGGTGGTGGTGTGCCGCGTGCCCACCCTTACTGCGCATGCGCAAACAGTTAAAATAAAAATAAAAATAAAAAAACCTCCTCTCCCCCCTCTCTCTCTCCTCTAGGCATCCCTCCCCGCGGCAACCACACCCACACTGCGCATGCGCCTCCCTTCCTCTCTCCCCTCTTACACTCCCCCCCCTCTCTCCATCCCTGCCCGCGGCGTCTAACTCCCCCCTGCGCATGCGCGTCCCCCCCCTCTCTCTCCTCTCCTACGCTCCCCCCCTCTCTCCTCTACGCATCCTTGCCCACGGCGTTCACACTCCCCACTGCGCATGCGTGTCACCCCCCCCTCTCTCCTCTCCTACGCTCCTCCCTCTCGCCTCGCGACGCCGACGCAGGCAGCGTCTGCTAGCGAGTTTCTTGATTGAAAAAACCGACTGCCCACGCTGCACAACCGTTCACTGGCCATCCCGTATATATAGCAATGGATCTTGACCTCCAAGGTGGTGCCGGTGGGAAATTTCTCCTGTGCGTTATTGAACAATAAAAATTCGCAGCGTGCGCGTTAACTAAAAGCGGAGTGCGGGTCTCTGTGTCCAGTCGGAGTCTTCTGTCTCTCATTGCCCATTAGCAGCGATTGGCATGTTCTAGTAGGCAAAACTGCTCCATCACTGCCTGCTTTGCGCCTCCCCAGTCTTCTCTCCTGCGCAACGCTGCGATGAGCGCCAGCGTCAACGCCGCCGCCAGTGTAAGCGTTAGCGCCCGCTGCTTCACATCTACACATGGTTCCCTTTAGCGGGAGATGGTGTAATTTTTTCTTTCTGTCTCTTTCTTTCTCTCTCTCTCTCTGTACTCGACCTGTCAGGCATCAGGCATGCGTCATGTAGTGCGAGGTGGCAAAGGAAAGTGAGGGCAATGAGGTGTGATGTGAGGTTGAGAAGGAAAGGAAGATGAGGGACAGAAAACGGGTATGTGTGAAGCAGCGTCTACCGTAGCGTAGTTATGATAGCATTTTCGCGTGGTCGTGACGTAGAAGAAGGCGGCAGTCGGCGTGTTCCAAGACGAAAGTCTTTATTCGGGCGAGCTTGCACCCAGGAAATGAAAATTTACAGTAAAATTGATACACGCTACACACTGATAGCGGTGAACAGAGCGTCGGCCATTGGTAATCTGACCAGCAGTAAAGCGCGTCGGCCTTTTATACCTGTCGCATCGAAGATTTCAACTTTATCGGTGGTGGCCGGCTTAGTTCCAGAATAAGCTCTGTTGTTCGCGTGCGGCGTAGTTTTATCCGACCATTATGAAATAACCTGGAAGGCTGCCAGACACTCGAGTGCGGTTCTCGCAAGGCAGTAGTTAGAAATGTAACGGACCGGTTAGATAAAAATATGAAAAGAAATGGGCGTGGCCGTATAATAGAGCAGGCGGGTGAGAGAGGGAAGTCAGGGTGCAGAGGAGTGAGGTAACGGTGAGGAGAAATAAAGCCAGAGGGTCCACAGAAAGCGGGTATGCACTGCAGATAGACAGATGAAAGGAAAAGATTCTCCACGCAGTGACGCGTACTTGCCAATACATTTCCGTAGGCACACCACCCAGATCTGCTGTTACTTCAGGCTTGGCGCCCCTCTTGCGAACCTGCCCTAACTTCTCATGTGCAATGTTTAGCAACATGACCAGTAGTGCCAACAGGTGCGATGCTGTCAAGGTGCAGAACGACACAAAGTGGAGCTAGTGTGTACGTATTCATGATAAAAGAAAACACGGAAATAAGAGCTCAACAGAAAAGAAACGCTGCATTTGTGTTCTTTTAATTTCTGGTACAGACACCGGCAAGTCTGCCCTGCGTACTTCTTGCCACACGACTAGAGCAAAGAGTAAATGACACCTTTTCGCCAATGAAAGAACCTTTCAAGATGCCTAACTGAACACCCGCCTGCTTCACTGTTCATAACATTGACCTTTCAACTCAGAAGCGGTTTTCGGTCGAGGTTTTACAGCGGAAGCTGTTATGAGATCACAACAACAGCCGATTTTGATGTCTCAGTTGTCCGCCGCCACGGGTGCCCGTAAGCGATATTGCGAGAAATAAACAAAAGAGAAATATATTGCTAGGATCGGATGGGATTTCAACCCGGGCCCTCTGCGTGGCAGTCGAGTGTTCTACCACAAAACCATGCAGTTTTTTTTTTTTAACTCCTTCGCAAAAAAGACGCTATACAGGCGTCATGTCGGGCGAGGAATCGCCTTAACATGTGTAATGTAGCACGGTATAAGAGTAAAATAACTACCAGGCGTCACAAGATGCGAATCGCGCAACGAGTGGGTCATTGAATGCTTCCTACCTTCTTACCAAAGGGCTCAGCCATAATTCTTCATCGACGTCAACCGCAGCACAAACGAAGTGCACATAATGCCTTACAGATGTGTAGCGGGTGTCACGATTCTCCGCACAATAACGAAAAATGGCGTAGTAGGTGCTTCCCTACGTCAGGAAAAGTACGATGGTTTATGACGTAGTGGGCACCTGGCATGTGTATTTGTATTAGTTGCCCCGAGAGAGTCTACAACGGGCTCTAGAAAAGCCACTCTTCCAGCTTTCGCTGTGACTGTGCTGCGTGCTCCTTGCAGGCCTGGCGATTTTTTTTTTTTTGGTAATCGATGCAACTTATGAAACCGACTGACAATTAATCCAAGTAAAGCATGCGGGACAATATTTGTTGTTTCTTAACTGTAGCGTAATGATTCCCACTTAAAGTGAATGAGAATAAAGTGGACGAGAAATCGCATTTTCCGTCGGCCGGATCCTAACCCAAAATCTTCAAAATACGCGTGCGATGCTTTACGATTTGAGCTAAGGCGGATGGCGCTTTCTCGCCCACTTTTTTGTAGGATACTTTTGTAGGCTTAATACCTGAAAGTGTTAGCCAGCGCGTTAACTTTGAACGCGATAGCGCTAGAGCGATAGCGATAGAGCGTTTTGCAGAAATTCCGGTGTCCGTGTCTTCGGTTTTGAGTGCAAAGTCAGCGTTGTCCGTGAGTGCAAATTCGACATAGATGCAAATAAAGAAACAAAAGACGTTAGGTTCGGGCGAGAATCAAACCCAGGACGTCTACGAGGCAAGTATATGTTTTACCACACAGCCACGCCCGTGCTTGGAATTGTTTAGAGGAAAAAAAAGGCTATATGAATATCATGTAGGGCGAGGAGTGTCGTTGGCGCAAGTAATATTGCGTGGAAAAAGCGAGGAATCGCCCTAGGCGTCAAAACATGTGAATTGCACAACGAGTTAGTGGTCCAAATGGCCTCCCATTACCAAGCGCTGATCTATATTTAACCGTCAGCAGCAGCATTGACAAAGAGATCAGATGCGCAGGTTCGCCTCTGGCTTTACGGACGCGTAGTGGGTGTTTCGCAAATTCTCGAAAGGAAAAACAATAGCGTACTGGGCACTTCGCAACTGCCTACTTCCAGTAAGCATTTCTGAATAGTTTTGAACGGTCAGTGTAACTTGCCCAGACGCTCCTTTCCTTGAGGCACGGTTTAAGTGTACAACAAGAAACGACGGCAGGTAGCGATCGAGAAAGCGATGCGAACAGGAGCCGATTATGCTATTGCGGCGTTCTACTCTTGAGGGGGGCGGAGTTCTAACGAGCTCTAATTTTTCAAATATTGACAGTAACTTAAACAAATATTCACACTACCAAATCCATGATAGACGGCAGGTTGTTGCTAACCTTTAAGTTCTCAAAGCTAACTCAATTCAACAATATGACAACACACACACGCGCGCGCGCACGCACGCACGCACGCACTCACGCACACACACGCACGCACGCACGCACGCGCAAACACACACACACACACACACACACACACACACTGATAACGACGAAAGAATTTGGAACATCAAGCGGCTTCTTAACCATATAATCTCGACAGGCAAACTTATAAAACTGTACACTCTAAGCCGCAAAGGGCGAAAACGGGTCTGTGGTTCGTCCTTTTGGGGGGGTAACTGCGTTGCCACAACCATTACTCCCCAAAGGATGAACGATTCGTCCTTTAGGGAGTAACTGTGGGGGGGGACCATCTGTTAGTCCTCGGTAGTTTTGAGGGACGAAATGTTGCGGTGTAAAGTTACCCCTTTGTGGGAGTAACTGATTTCTTCCTCTTTTTGCCTGGTAACTGCGTAGGGACGAACTGTTACCCCTGGTGGGACTAACAGTTGCTCCTTCTCGATAAAAAAAATCAATTTATTACAGTTTCTGGTTGAATTACCGAGAATTTGGAGGTTGACATATGCATTTCATGACATATACAATCAATACACAGAAGTAAATTCAGAAGTAAACTACAGAAAATTCACAACCAACACACAGGATTCGAACTCGCGACCATTGAATCAGCAGCCACGTACGCTAACCACTACACCATGGCCCCGTACACAGCAGAGTGAACATTACCGGGGTTATATATGTAGGCACCGTTTTGACAGTGCGCATTCTGACATGTTCGTCAATGTGGCAAGATTCCTTATATATTAGGCTTCAGCCTTCTGTGTTTCGCAAGCAACCATTCGGTTTTGCCGTTCGTGAAAATGTAAAATGCGCTGGATTGGTTTTTCTGCGAGCGTGCTTCGAGCGAATTTGCGCGCTTGGTGAATGTATGTATATATAAACGTTCCCATATATGCTCCTGTCGCTGTGTCAAGCTTGCTTGCTGTTAGTGTACAGAACGCTGTTGGTTATATCGTTCAGCGAAAATGTCTGTTTAGTGTCAGAAAAACGAAAACGTCTAACGAAACAACGAAGTTTATTGAACGACTCGTGTCAATTCTGCAGCATCGTACACATAAATTAAACAACTTTGTTGAATACAGAAGATAGGATGGCTTCCCTGCATCGTATGAGAAGCAATGAAAAGTGCAATGTTTTACTCGAATGGATGCTGTCCAGCCGACTTCAGGAAGTGCAACAGCACCATCGACAGCTGTTGAGAGCGTGTTCGTAGCTGCAAGATGTTGAAGACGTTTCTCAGGAGGCGCAACGCTCTCATTCATCGATTCCCTGAAAAAGTAAATGCAGAAGCATTCATTATTTGCGGCAGAAGTGTGCGTGCACTTGCAGCTACGTCACACGGCGACTGTTAGAAATGCCGCATGCCTAAAAATTAGACGAAAACTGCTCTTTCACTGAACCTGCCATAATGCAATCGAACAGTTAAATATGTGTTGTGAAGCTCAAGAAACCCGTTCTGGATTTTAACTTTTCAAGCTTTCACAGGGACACGTTTGACTGATTTATCAATAAAGCTTGCACTTCATTTGAGAGAAAGAAAAACTATGTGATTCTTAGCATCGCTACAAATGAGGAAAGTCGCCGATGCGGTCGCCGACTGCCTGTGTTAGTGGTGCTGATCCTCTAGCTAGACATGCAATTTTATCAGCCAATATTCCCAAATGACTTGTTTACCTTGCAATAGAAGACATTGAGCGGAGTTTACGTGAAAGTTCTTTCAGAAAGCCTCGAAAACTTCTGATAAACAACGCTCATTTGTGCAGCGCTGAAAAAAAAAATTGAACAGCTGTATTTGCTGCAGCTAATGTCCTTCTTCGAGGTTACCAAGTTTCGATGGCCCAGTCATCATATTTGTAGTTCTATAGCAGGCGGAACAGCACTCACGTCATCAACCATGAGTGTTTGGTTCGCGAAGAGCGTGACTGTTAAATAAGCGGTCAGCGTTACATAACAACAGTACACAGCTAAAATCACACCGAGTGATCGCAGCCTTGTTTACACTCACCTTTCAGGCGATATCCAGTCGGCGCGTAGCATTTCGATGGCGTGGCACTTCATTCCAGTAGCGGACCACGTTTACCACAGCGCGAAGAACATTCAGTGCACCACAAGTGCCAGCAATCACAACCACGAAACGAGAACACATCCACAACACACCGCTGCACAATCGAGGGTTAGCTTGCCGCGCTGTGACGAGAACACCACGCCGCGCATGGATACGGCTTGGGCGCGTGCACATTTTTTTTTTTTGTGTGTGTGGGTGCTTTCTTACATTTGCTTATTATTATGCCTTATAAACGATATAGCCTTACTCCTGCCATAGTTGCCGTAGTTGTCATGGCCGTGTACACTAAAACAAACTGTTAGCAGTTGATTTCTTTAGCGGACTATTTCCTTACGCGCACGCTGACCATTCGTTCGAGGCCGCCGTTGCGCGGGAAAGTTCCATGGGAGTAAACGTTGCTCCCTCTGGCCTAACAGTTCCTCCCCTCATTTTGCACACGGCACCCTCGTCTTGCAGTTAATCCTCCCGCGGACTAACTGTTCGTCGCGGGGGACGAAATGCAGCAGTTACTCCCATTTTCGTCCTTTGCGGCTTAGAGTGTATGATGTACCCGGCCACACGGAAATTTTAGGAAACGAACTAGCTGACGCAGCAGCTGCATCAGGAGTGAGATCAGGCTTAGTGCGTTACGCCAAAATATCAATTCGGTCAGTACGGACTCAGTTTCATAAAATCTTGAATTCGTATGGGCACACCCATTGGCAGACTGAGGGACTTGAGACGACATTATTTCATTCGATCCCAAGTCCGTACAAAATTCCAGAGTGGTTCCCCCCTCCTAAAAGCCTAACACATTTATTGTCTGGTCACGGACACTTACAGTATCATCTTCATCGATTTAATATAACTACATCGGACAGGTGTATATGGGGCGCACTTTGCTTGAACGAACAGCACTACTTCAATAAATGCCCAAACACGCAAGACATTGCGACCCATTTACGTGTGCGCAACAGTGACGCAACACTACCCGCGCATTATTATGAGCTATTGACTAATAAAAAATCTCCTGCGTATCTACTTGAGTTGGCATCTGTAATGCGCAATTCCGTCACTATGACATCCACATGACGCACATTAGCTACTAACACTTTATCAGGACATCGATTCATACTCCAATTCGCCTCCCTTACTATCGTAGTCCATCATAATAATTTTGCGTGGATGCTCTCGATTATACTCGCAGTTACGCCAACAAAGGTGGGGAAAACCCCCTGCGACGGAGAATGATAGCATCACTGCTCCATCTTCCCTCAATACATGAACCATGGCATCCGCAACGCGTGCGTGAATAATTATCCCTTGCTCATTTTCCTTTGAAAAGCATGCCACTATTTCAACCGGTGCCTTGTCTAAGTTCGCAGTGGAAAGCAGGTTGACCAAGGTTTCCTGTTGCATCACTGGTCGGAACGACAGCCTGACGTGCCCGGCTACCCTGCTCCCCTGGCTACCCTGCTGAGCACAGCTTTTAACACAATGCGTCAAAATACAAATAAACTTACGCAACGCATGGCATGAAATCGTGCAATGCATAACGCATGAAAGACTTGCTGACGTCACATGACAACAGGCAAAAAGAAAAAGAAATAACAAGGAGAATGGACATGGTGTTGTGATATGCTGCAGGTTCTTTAGCTCTGCTAAGATCAAGGCCACTGTCGCTGTATCCACAGCGTCACCGAGAAGGCGATCCCACATCGTGTAGAGATAGCTGGGGAAAATACTCATGTAGGCAGTATTTCTACAAACAGAAATATATAGTTTTTAAAGACGATAGTCTTTCTTGGGATACCTAAACGGAGAAATTTTGGTCTGTCTGTTTCTCTGTCGGCACGTCACACGATTCAGCTAGCTGGCCAAAGTTTAACCCCCCTGACTTACGACCTCCAATCTTGACCGAGAAGCATGTGTTCATACGGGTGAGCGTGGGCAATTAAAAATCAAATATTACGCATACCTGAGGCACAACATCAATACCTTAGTACTATTCACAGTGTTCCTTTAAAACAAAAATCTATAGATACGTAATTATAAAGATCCTAGTGTTTATTACGCGGCGCTGAGAATGCGCCGTTGTGTACAAAACAAGTCTCCGCCCAGTGATTTAACGACGCTGTGGTGCTGCCACCTGGCAGCAGCATAGTTCAACACAAGCCGATGTTCCCCGGTAGCGCTGTAGATGGCGTCCTCTTCTGTTTTATCAATGCCAGCCAGATGCGGCTGATTCATCGTAGAAGAGCGCTGTCTCAGGCAAGGCAAAACATATATGGCCGCTTGATGAAATACGACCCACTCTACAAGACATGATCAGACAACGCAGAGAAAAGACCGACGACCAAATTTCAGCGGATAAACGCCGGCGTCCGTCTAAGCGTGCCCGGAAAACGTCCGAAAAACGAGCCCAGCGGCTAGCCCAGCTATTAAATTGTGGTACTCATGCCGCTCATGCAGTGCAGTCGGCACAAGACTATCGTCTTTCGACGACATTTGCAGCGAAGCACGCAGATACGCGGCCAATTTTTTTTTCTGTTTTTATTTAATTATACGCGCTCGTGGGTCGTCACAGGGCTTTCTCCATGTACGCACTGAATTCATTGCCTAACTTTTTATTGTGATATAGCAAGCACATGTATTTTAATATTTCGCTATATCGTCGTATTTGTAAGGGTTCCCACTTCGTCGTCTGAAGTAGATTTATACCCCGCTTCCGAGAGGAACCTCAACTGAGCGCATTTTCTCTGTAATAACTGGGGTGTTACGTGCCAGAACATGATATGATTTGAGACACGCCTTAGTGGAGGACTCCCGAAAGTTCAACTATCCGGGATATTTTAAAGTTCACAGATATCGCACAGTACACGAGCCTCTAACAATTCGCCTACTTCGAAACATGACCGCCACAGACGTAATCGAACGCGTGACTTTCGGGTCAGAAGCCGAGCACCATAACCACTGTACCACTGCACTTTCCTTAGTGTACGGTTCCCAAACGACGGATGCATGTTCCAAAAGTGTACTAATATATGTTTTACAGGTCAATAATTTAATATATTGTATTGAGTGGCGTAACGTTCTCCTATAAGGTCTCCGAGCTTCCTCGTGGCTTTCTTTTTCTATAAAAGTAATGTGTTCATTCAATCGGAGGTCTGAAGTGATTATTACATTTAGGTATTCGTAATGATTTACAGCATTAAGACAATGACAACTAATTCAATACTTCACAGTCAGTGGTCCCTTTTTCTTCATATTTTCAATGAAACGTTCTTTTTAACACGTAAGTGTTTTATACCGGGGCCCACCAAGACTTTCAGTGACGTATTTCCGACACGGAAATGACATTCAAAAAACAGTCCGCAACAACAGAAGCCTAGCACGCTATTCATTGCGCCACGGCCACAGACTCTGACTGCGTTACGAACGCGTCTTTTATATCTACGACTTTCATCACAGTGCTCCTCGTCAGCGGGGTGGTGTCGCCCTCTTGGATCAGTAAAGTAATTCATCATTACTGTGGCTTCCGCGGTTAGCACGTGCTACGCGTCCATCTAAGCGTCGGCCTCGTTCATAGCGTCCATCCAAACCAAAAATGCGACGCGCGCCTTCCTCCAGTGCCTGTAATACCACGTTCCTCGCTTACGCTCGCCCGAGAAAAGTCGCGGCCGGGCTATTATAGGGCGACACGACGCACTCAGCGTTTCCCTCTAGTCCAACCGTGGCGTACGTTCAATCACACTTTACCATGCCGCGGGATGGCGACCTCAGCCCAAGTTCTGCGCCCCAATAGCGACGCCTTTCTGGTTTCACGCCTC
>JALIZH010002276.1:0-169318 GCA_030522465.1 Rhipicephalus appendiculatus
GAGGGGCATTCGGCGACAACCGACAGAGACCCACACAGTGGTAAGGGCAGGTTCTGAAAATGTGTCCGGCTTCTAACAGAATGAGAACATAGGGGCCTGTGGTATGGTGTGCGCCAGGCATTGTGCTTCCTTGGCCTTGCTTCGCCGATGGGCGGTGGGCAGCGAAGACTGAAGATCACTTCCATTTGCTTAGTGGTGTGCACCACGCCGGGAGTACAGCACGGTGGAGGACGCCGCACTACTTCCGCATAGCACTGCCGCTGTTGTGGTGCTTCGTATTGTATTGGAGCGGGGACGGCCTGACGTGTACGGTAGCATGCGCTTTGTTTCAATAAAACTGTCACCTGCGTGCCCCAGCTCCGCAAAGGAGAGCTGCCCGGCAGGTGAAGCGGTCATATGCATCTTTTGTATCTCTTACTTGATAACAGCCCTTGATGCGCTCTAGCTGGTGTAATTGCCGGGAGTCATGGATGTGACCTCGCTTGCCTGCACGACATCGCGGTTATACTGCCTGGCACGCTGCTCAATGGCCCTCTCCATGGCAGTGGCTTCATCGTGGAACTCCGCAAGTGTCGCAGGCGGGTTTCGAATTAGACCGGCAAGAAACACGTAAGCACATAGAAACACGCACTCACTAGAAGTTCAGCGTTGTTGGGCTGGATGGTTCATAGATTCAGCCTACATGTTTAAAAAGCACGAAAAAAGGCAACTCGTAAGAACATAGAAACGCGCACACGCGTGATACACTTCGTGTGTGTGCGTGTTTCTATGTTCTTGCGTGTTGTCTCCGGCTCCCCTCATCTCCCTTTACAGCGTTAAGTCAATTAAGGACACGCAGAAATTGTAGAGTTACGCCAAATTGGGTCGAAAAGAGTTAGCTGCCAGCCTTACTTCATATACCATTACAATTTGTTGCTATCGCATTCATTGCTTCACCCTTGCGGCGAAAATTTGATTTTTTATACCACACGGACCACTTTGTCAGCCTGGTTCAATACTACATCGGTGTTTCAAAGCTCCGAATTGCACGAGTATACCTTGCAGCGCGAAATTTAATTAGAACTTCCTACTCCTAGTCACGCGGCTTTCAAATGAAAACAGCCAAGAACTATCCCATTTAAACACAAATACATGATAAAGAACGGAAAACATCACATATTAGTATCAACTTTCTATAGTTACATTGGTACTTTGAGGGGTGACTCCTGCTTTTTAATTAAAAGACCACCGTGCATAAGAGAGTGCCGTAGTGGAAAAAGTAAAAACCAATTAGAGCAACCATTCATCTGATCTCCTTCATTGAATGCGTCGTAGAAGCTGGTACCAAAAGGAGAATACTCCCGATGTTCCCAATATGTGCTTTTTCCCGATCTCGCGAACTCATTGGCCGACTGAAACATCTCGCCGAGGAATTACGCATCAGCGCTTCTTTTAGGCATTTTCTGGCTAATACGTACGTTCTAATGACCTGGACCGCCCCTGGGGTTGCCCCGCACATGCTGTAATTAGCCGTCTTCGGGAGCAATGCCGAATGGGGAGGTACAATTCGATTTTCGCCCGCTCCTTATTTCCGTATAGGGGGTCATTACGGTTCCATTACGCACCGACAACTTGTACTTGCTTCGCGTGAACTTTTGCCTTTGCGTGGGCTTGATTACATGTATTTGAATAGGCCCGTTCATCGCTTGCATTCTTAAAGTTGGCCCATGATTATATCTGTCTCAAATATTTGTTTTTAAGGGAGCCCCGCAAAAACTTTTCTATGTATTCATCGAATGGACATCACTATCCTTGTTTGTTGCCTCTCGAATCGACCGCCACGAAAATATCGAGAATCCATCAAGTACGAGCAGCGTTACATAGATTCTGTCTCTCTCCTTTCGTCACCACAGCGCTGAAAGTTGGAGGGGCTGGAGGATGAGGGGATCAGAAGGCGGAAGAAGCTACATCCGCGCGTCAACGCACGTAAAGGCCTCAGGTACTTCTTTTTTTTCTTTCTTTGAGGGTGCTGTTCACCTTCCGAGTGAGCGCGAGCACGCTGGTGTAATTACACATTGTAGTTCCAGCACCATAGAGCGCGGCCCGAGCCCGTTGCGGCATCCCGCGGCGGCCATGGTAACTATGCAGCTCGCGATGCTCAAGTCGGCCGATGGCCGTGTCCGCGTGCTTATGACACAGTTGGATGTTGGGTATATGATATCATTTGTCCAGGGAAGAGCGAGGGATTCTAACAATAATATCGGGAGTTTTACTTCCCTAGACCACGACATGATTATGAGGGACGACGCGTTGTGGAGGGCTCCAGAAATTTCGACCATCTGGTGTTCGTCAACGTGCTCTGACATCGCACACTACACGGGCCTGTAGCATTTTGCCTCCATCGAAATGTGATCGCCGCGGCCGGGATCGATCCCACGAACTTCGGGTCAGCCCCGTGTGCCATAACCATTGCCTCACCGCGTAGGACAAGAGCGAGGGATTCCTAGCTTACGTTGAAACTAAAAGATCAAATTCCATGACACGGGCTGCGCTGTAACGTTTGGCTAACATGTTCCCTGGAGTGTCGACTACTAATCGGCAGCATTTTGTGATCATGTTGGAAAAGTCTAGTAGTTGCTGTCTTGGTAACCACTGAGACATGGCTGCATGCAGATGTGCAGGATATGGAGGTTTTCCCATCTACTTATGCGCTTATTCGTAAAGATAGGGAGTTACGAGGGGTACGAGTGGCTACAGCCATTAAAAAACAATGTTGCATTTACTCTTTTGGATGGAATTAGTAACCATGAAAGCGTGTGGTGCAGAATGAAATTGTTTGGTAAAACTATCCTTCTAGGGGGCGTGTATCGACCCCCCGAGTGCTTCGCCCGAATACTTAACAGCCATTCAGGACTATCTTGCAGATAATACGAATTCCATGATCACTTATTATAAAACTCGGCCGCGTGTCTGCGTGCTTCGCTGCAAATGTCGTCGAAAGACGATAGTCTTGTGCCGGCTGTACTACTATGTTTTGCCTTGCCTCAGACAGCGCCTACTCTACGTTGAATTGGCCGCATCTGGCTGGCATTGATAAAATAGAGGAGGCGCTGCCCGAGATATGGACGCCATTGAAAAAATCACCGCCCAAGCACTCCGTACAAATGGTTAACCAGCGAAGGTAAAATGTGCGGCCCCGGTGTTTAGCAGTGGGTTCAACCCGACGCTGCACTGAAGCCTTCTACAATTATCGTTGCCAGGTTGTGGCCGAACCACAGGCGGTCACGGACGTCGCAGCCGAAGCCAAAGTGCCGCTGGAGAAACTCTCGCCTAAAGCGGGCGTTCGCCCCGGCGAACGCGCTCCCGCAATCATCACGTCGACGCTGTTCTGCCCGCAACGCCGCTTCCTTCGTCGCGCCGTTGCTGCAAGCGTTTGACCCTGCAAGTGTCGTACCCAAGCTCGCGCGCCAATGGCGCGCGAGCTTGTTTACGACGCTCAGAATGACGTAACTGATAGCACAGCCAATGGAGACCGCTCGTGACACAGATGCCGAGCGGTTTTTCGTTTCTCCTAGCCATATACAGCTTTCGCTGTAAAACATGAGCTTGTGCCGAACCAAGGGCATTACACCGTGACCAAGGGCCACTGCCAGCGGCAGCAGCTTATCGTCGGCAGAAAGCTTTTTCATGCAAAGCGTCACAATTCGTGCACAGCGTCGCATTTTCAGCGCAGCCTAAAAAACACTAGGGTCTTTAGAATTGCGTACCTATGTATTTTCTAATAAAAGAACACACGTCCTGACGCTTACATATTAATGTCGCGCCTCAGGAATGCGTAGTATTTGCTTTTTGATCGAATATGTTCACAAATATGAACGCAAACACCAGTTCCAAGATGGCTGGGCGTTCAGAAAGTAGTTAAACTTTGGCCGAGTAGCTGAATCGGGTTACGGACAGACAGACAGACAGACAGACAGACAGACAGACAGACAGACAGACCAAAATTTTTGCGTTGAAGTATCCCAAGAAAGACGATCGTCTTTAAGAGCAGGAGATTTTAATCTGCTGGGTATAAACTGGGCTGCTTTTTCTCATGATGGCAAAGAATCCCGAAGTTCAGAAATACTGATCACGACCGCCTTCGACTTCTGCTTACATCTAGTTTCTGAGGCTACCTGGGTTGACAGTTCATCATCCTCTCGCCTTGGTTTGGCACTCGTTTGCAGCTCACTTCAAGGCTGTTCCGTCAATGTAGAGGAAGGGATATACGACCACAAGTTGCTTCCTTTGTCTTGTCCTGTTTCAGGTGCACGTTCTTTTACTAAGCCGTCGGATACTTTCGCCAGAGATTACGCTCATGCGGATTATAAAGCATTTTTAGACTGTTTGGCATCGCATTTTGATCGTTTTAGCCAAATTAATGTCAATGAAATGTGGGGAAATTTTAAAGAAATTCTTCTCTTTTGCGAGCAACACTACGTGCTGTTGAAAAAGAAAGGCACTAATAGGGAATATTCCTGGTTCACGCGAGAAATGATTCATTTGAAACGGAAAATTACCCGTCGGCGCAAGCGTGGAAACACGAGTCACCTTTCAAGCCTTACTTCTAACCTGCGAGAACTAATGCGATCGGCAAAAGAAATAATTTTTTTTTCAACTAACCTGCTGTCATTCATGACAAAAGAACCCCAAAAATTCTAGCGCTATCTGTCAAAAGGTAAACGAGGACATTTCAGAGATCAAAGTCGCGGGAGAATGTATTGTTGCCTCGACTGTCATTGCCAACAAATTTGACGCGGACAGGTAGGCATGTTCAGTTCCAGTCATACGACTACGACTGCCTTATGCCAGCAGGGGAAAATAACTGAGGATGGTGGTCGTTGCCTTTTGCACAAATTAGATGTAAAGCAATCACCTGGTCGTGACGAACTGTCAGATACTTTCTTGAGTAAATACGCTGTTTGGGTGGCAAAATATTTATAGCACATTTACACTATATCGCTAAACGCTGCAGTTATAACTGATGATTGGCGCTCGGCAAACAATAATCCCGGTACATAAATTCGGCTACGCTTTGGAAATTAACTACTATAAGCCCGTTTCCTTAACTAGCATTTGCTGTAAATTATTCGAGCACATTATTTTTAAAGCCACCATTACTTCCTTTGAAAATAAAAAAAAGATAATACTTTATGCCCAACAGCATAGATTACTATCCGTTTTATCTACCGTTACCCAACTGGATGAAATAACGGATGAATTAATTAGCATGCTCAGTAAGTAAGGCCACACCAATGCCATTTTGTTATTTCTCCGAGGCATTTGATGTAGTTCCCCATCAGGATTTAATAACAAAATTACTAACTCTGGGCTATTGAACAAAAAAAATTACACCATCTCCCGCTAAAGGGAACCATGTGTAGATGTGAAGCAGCGGACGCTAACGCTTACACTGGCGGCGGCGTTGACGCTGGCGCTCATCGCAGCGTTTCGCAGGAGAGAAAACTGGGGAGGCGCAAAGCACGCAGTGATGGAGCGGTGTTTCCTACTGGAACATGCCAATCGCTGCTAATGGGCAATGAGAGACAGAAGACTCCGACTGGACACAGAGACCCGCAGTCCGCTTTTAGTTAACGCGCACGCTGCGAATTTTTTTATTGTTCAACAACGCACAGGAGAAATCTCCCACCGGCACCACCTTGCAGGTCAAGATCCAGTGCCATAGATACGGGGTGGCCAGTGAACGGTTGTGCAGCGCGAGCAGTCGGTTTTTTCAACCAAGAAACTCGCTAGCAGACGCTGCCTGCGTCGGCGTCGCGAGGGGAGAGAGGGGGGGGAGCGTAGGAGAGGAGAGAGAGGGGGGGGGACGCGCATGCGCAGTGGGAGTGTGGACGCCGCGGGCAGGAATGCCTAGAGTGGGGAGCGTAGGAGAGCAGAGAGAGGAGGGGAGGCGCATGCGTAGTGAGGGTGTGGTTGCCGCGGGGAGGGATGCCTAGAGGAGGGAGAGGAGGTTTTTTATTTATTTTTTTTTGAAGGGTTTGCGCATGCGCAGTAAGGGTGGTCATGCGGCACACTACCACCACCACCACCACCGGATTAAGCTTCGCCATAAGACGCTTCACATCTAAAAGTTGCAGCATGGATCGAATGCTACTTAAGATACAAAAGACAGAGTGTCACCATAGATCAGGGGTCTCAAACACGCTGCCCGCGGGCCGCATGCGGCCCGCCAGGCTCTTGGTTGCGGCCCGCAGCCCCCACTTGACTGTCTTCGCCCCACATTTTTAACAGCATTTTTTACTAGGTATGTTCGTGAGCTATACAGGCCTGACTGGTTTAAGGCACTGCCTCCGTGAGGCATCCCATGTGTTCACCTTGTGTTGAAACGTAATCGTGAGACAAAAATTATGTTCCACAATCGGCGTCCAGATTTGAGTCATCTTGGAGATCGGTATCAATATGTTGTTGGAATCCTGGCATCAAATCTTCAGAAATGACCTGTATATGGGATATGGGAAAGTTTACTTCCAAATGTGTTTGATGGTAAATTGTACAAACGACCCCCCCCCCCCCCCGCTCCTACCTCCTTGACTGCACTGGCCCTTGCGGGACTAAATTGCGTGACTGCGGCCCGCTGGCTGAGGTGAGTTTGAGGCCCCTGCCATAGGTGGATGTGTCCCGAAAGAGTTGGAAGTGTACTGCGGTGTTCCGCAGGGCTCAGTCGTCGGGCCTCTTCTTTTTTTAGTTTACATTAATGATATTCAACTTTGCGTCGAGCCACCGATCTGGATTTGCGGACACCTGCGTAGTATACACAGCCATAAATAATCAAGAAGACCTAATTAAACCAGATGATGCTTTACACTCAATTGACGCATGGTGTGCAAAGTGGGGATTAAACATGAATGCTTAAAAAACAAATTACATTACGTTTACCAACAAAAAGATGCCCCTTCATTTTGCATACTGTTTAGGAAATGCTACCATCACGAGAACTGACCATGTTAAATATTTAGGCGTCACACTCACAAGTAACCTCAGCTGGTAACTGCATTTTGAAAACGTGTGTGAGGGATGCGCTACAGAAATTCTTCTTTTTGAAGAGGAAACTCCCTAATGTTTCCTCGACGGTGAAACTGAATGCATATAAAGCACCAGTGCGACCAAAATTAGAGTATGCCGATGTTATTTGGAGCCCTTGGCAGAAATATTTCACTTAAAAAATCGAGAGAGCTCAAAATTTAGCTTTGCACTTCATACATTCCGTTGAATTCCGACATTCTGGTGTAACAAATTTACGCAATAAAGCAAGCCTACAAAAACTTGAGCAGCGCACGATAGTATACAGATTAAGTTTAATAATAATATCTGGGGTTTTACGTCCCAAAACCACGATATGATTATGAGAGACGCCGTAGTGGAGGGCTCCGGAAATTTTGACCATCTGGTGTTCTTTAACGTGCACTGACATCGCACAGTACACGGGCCTCTACCATTTCGCCTCCATCGAAATGCGACCGCCGCGGCCGGGATCGAACCCGCGACCTTCGGGTCAGCAGCCGAGCACCGTAGCCACTGTTCCACCGAGGCGGACCACAGATTAAGTTTACCAACTTTATCACGGGGACTTCAAATTATCACGGGAGTGTTATCTTCAACAAGCTTCAAAACATTTAGCCAGGACGAACCACAGTAAAACTTTTAAGCAGCCACCTAGCCACATTAATGTTCACAAGTTTGCTCTTTTTCCTTGCACATTTTTTGGGCGTTTGCGAATATTCGAAAATTTCGGATACCGAATCGAATAACGTTCTATTCCATTCGGTACTCGAATCGAATAATAGATATGCGAAATGCCGAATATTGCTCGAATATTTCTCGAATATGTTTCGAATATTTTTCGAATAAGCAGGAACGATGAAAAATGCTTCAAAGAACGAGACGTTAGAACAGCGAGGGGTAAGTTTTCTTATATTCATAATCGAATTACTCGGATGCATGCAGCGCATGTTTTTACAGGGATTTCGAAGTTTTATTGATCACCGAACGAAGGCGTTTTTGCTTAAAACTCCAGTGTCGCCTTAGCAACAGCGTCATAAATCCATTCTCTTGACCATGAAATTCATGATGATGTTAACTCATGAAAATTGCTGAATATTTATGATTCAGTTTTATTTCAGAGATGTTGACAAGGAACCACCTTGAATACTGTAGTCATTGCTCTATTACAATCTGAAGCCACGAAATATTTCCAAAGCCGAAGTTTCTCCTGTATGGCAGCTTGCTTCAGCTTAAATAATTTTTATTTTTTAGAAGTAATCGTAACGTTCCTGGGTTGATACTTGCTAATATTAACGCGATTGCGTTAAACAACTTGCTTCGCAGAAATTCCGATGTCGACGTCGGGGTCGGTGTCGTTTGTTGTAAGCGACAAATCGTCATTTTGTCCATGACAGAAAAATCGAGAAAGGTGCAAATAAAACTAATGGAGTTAGCTTTGAGTGAGAATCGAACCCAGGCCGTCTGCACGGCAAGCAGGTGTTCTACCACAAAGCCGTGCTATTGCTTTCAGATGCGAAGCAGCTTATGGCGGAGTTAAATCCTGTGTGCGGCGTGACCACCGTTACTGCGCATGAGCAAACCATCTCCACACAGCTCCTCTCCACACACCAGCTAACATCTGTGGCTGCGCCGTAGCCAACCTCCCTCTCCCCACATACCCCCTCCTCGTTTAGATGAAAGGCTCGCGTTAGGTCGTACACACGCTCAGTCACTCTGCCGGCTGCGCCGCACGGTGTTAACGTAGACATAGGTATCTACGTTAACAACAACATAAGAACATAAACACCAGACAAACGATAACGCTAAATACGCAACATTAACGGAAACATTAACGTAAACACCTAGTCGAACCGATGCAAACGCGGTGTGCACCCCCCATGCTGCTTCGCATCGCCTCATGGTCGCGGGAGATGGTGCATTTTTTTTTATTATTTATTGCTCATAAAGCCACGCTATTGCATGAAAATGCTTCGAAAAAAAAGGACACCATATGAATGGCATGTATTGGAAGCATTTTTCTTAACACATGCAATATTGCGTGGCAGAAGCGTGGAATAGTGCCAGGCGTCAACACATGTGAATTTCGCAACGAGTGGCTGCTTTAAAAGCCCACCCATTAGAAAGCGCTCAGACGTGTTAATCATCGCCTGCTGGAAAATGATCAACATGTTGAGCAGATGCGTAGGTTCGGGCGTTACCTTAAGGACGCGTTGTTAGCCCCTCGCTGACTCGCAAAAAGAATTATGGCGTAGTGGGCACTTAACATCTGCACTTGCAGTAGGCATAGTAGGATAGTTTCAAACGGCCAATGTTACGCACACAGTCGTTTATTTCCTTACGGCACGGCTGAGGCATGCACCGAGAACCGAAGACAGGCTAGCACTTGAGAAGGCGATGCACACGGGGCCGGATTACACTATCGCGTTCTACTTTTGAGGGCGAAGCTCAAGCATCCTCCAAGTGTTTTTTTAAATGCGAAGCATTTCTTAGCGAACTTCGGCGACTTTGAGCGTATCTATCTATCTATCTAGCTATCTAGCCGCCTACGACTTTGTGCTCTCCTGGCCGTATCGTTTATGGGATTTATACCAAATTTGGTATGGCATAACATGACTGTATGAAGAACATAAATGGCTGGTCATATCATGAAGATCATGACTAACTTGTCATGAAAAGTATGATTTACATGCCACGCTCATGGCGCGCTCGCGGCCGTTTCGTTAGCTTGACATACACCAAATTTGGTATTGAGTGACATGACTGTATGACGAACATAAATGACAAGTGGTAATATGGAAATCATGACTTGTCATGTGCGACATGACTTGCATGCCACGCTCATGGCGTGCTAGCGGCCGTTTCGTTAGCCTGATATACAGCAAATTTGGTATTGAGTGACATGACTGTATAACGAACATAAGTGGCAGGTGGTAACATGAAAATCTTGGTATGCATGTCATCTACAATGCCATTTACATGCCACGCTCATGGTGCGCTTGCGTCCAGTTCGCTAGCTTGACATACACCAAAATTGGTATATCGCGACGTGACTGTATGACGAACACAAATGACAGGTCGTAACATGTAAAACATGACGTGCAAATTATGTAAAGCATGATTTGCTCCTTCCTGGCTGCTTCGCATTACATCGATTCCCACAGTGCGTGGGATCTGCCGGCTTTTTTTTTTTACAATTAAAATGTTGTAGGATTCTTGGGCTGGTTTGAGGGAAGTTACTTTATCCAGTTTTGGGCTGCTTTGAAAATGTTTGCCTTACTATTCGAAAACTATTCGAACAGTATCCGATTTATATTCGTGTTCGATTCGGTTTCATCACTATTCGATTCGTATTCGATTCGGTTCTAAAATTCACCATTCGCACACTCCTCAGTTTTTTATTCAAATAGGTTGTCTGCAGAAGCAGTGAACGCGCTTTGCTGGTTTCATTTACTGAACACACTGGAAATATTAGATTTCTTGATATGAGTGACTTATATTGAAAATACCTTGATTTGAGTGCAATTCTCTTGTTTGAAAAGATATATGAAGTGGACTTTGCTACGTTCCATTTGTGTGCTTGTTACTTATTTATTCTTTCAATTAGGCCAAGCTATTCAATGCATTTCTATTTATTGTCTGTTTTTAATGTTTGTATTCACTCTCTGCATGGGCCCGAGGAGGGCCTGCAGTATCGGCAAATAAATAAATAAATAAATAAATAAATAAATAAATAAATAAATAAATAAATAAATAAATAAAAGAAAAGCGTTGGGGAGTCCTTATGAGAAACTACATAAGAGGAATCAGGTCAGATCATTCTGCGGGAAGCATTAGCGCTGTAAATTGACAAAACACCAAAAATTAGTACTAATATATCTGAGAGCATGTGGTAGCGTACTTGGACACTTACATGGGGCCGCTGAGCGCGCATGCGTCGCGCGCCAGTATCTTCCACTCCTCTGTCTCGGAAGCTGTCGCCTGAAGATATCGTATCAAACTCTAGTACCTCCGCCATCCGCTTGCATTTGTCTAGGATCGGCTAGACATCTCTAATGCTTTCTCGTTCAAAATTGGGAAGCCGAGAAATTAATGACGGGGCAGTAACGCGTTCCTTGGACGGTGTATTTAGACGGTATCCTTGTTGTATGTACCGTTGTATATGTAAGAAAATAAGTTCTCGTCGTGCTTTATGTAAACGCTGTGCCCCTCCACATGTCTCGTTCCTGGCTCTTTGAGCGCCCGGGCCCACAAACCACCACATACTCGAGCAGATGAATCTGTCCGGCGCACAGGTATGTACACGATAAACCCGGAAGAAACGATGTTTACTGAGTGCCCGTGCATGCATTGTACAAACATACGGGTTACAGCTCACGGTACGATTCGGTCGATAACTATCCAAATTTTTAACCTCGACTTTTATTAATTCTTTTGCATAGACGCTTTCTTCGGAGGTTCTACCGGCGGTTTTCTTGTCTGTTCGCTCCTGAAATTGACCATAATCATCGGTAGGCGTGCCTACAAACTAAAAAAGGGAAGCGCTTATAATTGTGAAAAATCATCCAGAATGAAATTCATCGTTCTTAAGTGCTGAGCATTTTAGGACAGTGGACATCTTAGTCGAAATCAAGAAGAAATAGATATGGGCAGGGCATGTACCCGCGAAGATAAGATAAATACTGGTCATTAAGAATAAAAGACTGGATTCGAAGAGAAGGCAAGAGTGCGAAAGGGAGGAAAATAATTCAGGCCAGCAGATCCGATAAAGAAGCTTGCGGGTATAACCTGGCGGCCGCAAGCATAGGACCGGTTTTATTGGCTGAACGTAGAGGAGGTTTTAGTGGCTGAACCTGCAATGGGCGTGGTCATGCTGATGACGATAAAGACTTTGGGAGCCCGGGCTGTCGCCTCATGTCATCGCTTGGCGTTATGCAGGCTAAACCATGTATACAGCCACATGCGTGTTTGGCTTTGTTTAGATGTTTACGGGTTTCCCCACTAATACAACTAGCAACTCTCGACGCAGACCACGCCGCAATGTTTGAGAAGCTTTGTAATCATTGGAGATCATTTTGCTAAGATGACACGCCGGACGCGAATAGTGAAGTTTAGTCGCGAGTTTGCGCGAGGACCAGCGATAACGCTGGAAGGCTCGATGATTGAGGTATAAAACGCGACGCATTCTATGATAAGGTTACTCGACGGTCGACGGCTGTTCTCGCCGCTCTCAGTGCACAGTGTGAATCGCTTGTGTTTTCAGTAATTATTTTCCGGGCGCATGCTTACTCAAATAAATAGTTTCGTATTTCCCCGTCTTGCTGAAGCCTTCTTCACCGTCACAAACACGTGACAATACCATAGCCATGTATAGCATAGCCATGTACAGCACAGTGTCGAAAGGGGGGCTGGAAATTGAAGTAAGGCTAAGGATGAATCATGTGAGGGGAATGAGGAGGGGCCAGGATAATATAATAATAGTATCGGGGGTTTTACGTCCCAAAACCACGATATGGTTATGAGAGACGCCGTAGTGGAGGGCTCCGGAAATTTAGACCATCTGGTGTTCCTTAACGTGCACTGATGTCGCACAGTGCTCGGGCCTCTATGCTTTCGCCTCCATCAAAATGCGACCGCCGCGGCCGGGATCGAACCCGTGACCTTCGGGCCAGCAGCCGAGCATCTTAACCACTACTCCACCGCGGCGGACAAGGGGGAGGGTAGAAAATCGCATTGCCTAGTATGGCGCCACGAAGGCAAAACTATGTATAGCAGAAGCCATGCATAGCTTAGCCATGTATAGTATAGAAAGAGGCTGGGAAAAAGAACTTAGGTTGAGGAAGAGAGAAAGCAGGAGAGAGGGTAACGCATCTCATAGCCATGTATAATATTTGATAGCCATAATTAGTACAATATAGCAACTGGTGAAAAAGGAATTGAGGTTCAGGAGGAGAGAAAGAAGGAAGGAGAGGGTAAAGCTTAGCAAACCCTTGTATTGTATAGCAAGGGTATGGGAAAAGGGAAGAGAGGGCGAGGAGGAAGAAAAGGAGGAGGGGAAGGGTAAAGCCTAACATAGCCCTTGATAGTATAGTAAAGCAAGGTGTGGAAAAGGAAATGAGGGTGAGGAAGAGGGAAAGGAGAGGGGGAGGGTAAAGCATACCATAGTCATTTGCTGTACAGCATACCAAGGGATGGGAAAGGGAAGTAAGGGTTCGGAGAAGTGAGGAGGAAAAAAATTGCACCATCTCCCGCTAAAGGGAAGCATGTGTAGATGCGAAGCAGCGGGCGCTAACGCTTACACTGGCGGCGTCGTTGACGTTGGCGCTCATCGCAGCGTTGCGCAGGAGCGAAAACTGGGGAGGCGCAAAGCACGCAGTGATGGAGCGGTGTTTCCTACTGGAACATGTCAATCGCTGCTTAATGGGCAATGAGAGACAGAAGACTCCGACTGGACACAGAGACCCGCAGTCCGCTTTTAGTTAACGCGCACGCTGCGAATTTTTATTGTTCAACAACGCACAGGAGAACTCTCCCACCGGCACCACCTTGCAGGTCAAGATCTAGTGCCATATATGCTAGGTGGCCAGTGAACGGTTGTACAGGGCGAGCAGTCGGTTTTTTCAACGAAGAAACTCGCTAGCAGACGCTGCCTGCGTCGGCGTCGCGAGGCGAGAGAGAGGGGGGACGCGCATGCGCAGTGGGAGTGTGGACGCCGTGGGCAGGGATGCCTATTGGAGAGAGGGGGGAGCGTAGGAGGGGGGAGGGGAGGCGCATGCGCAGTGAGGGTGTGGTTGCCGCGGGGAGGGATGCCTAGAGGAGAGAGAGGGGGGAGAGGATGTTTTTTTATTTTAAATTTTTTTAAAGGGTTTGCGCATGCGCAGTAAGGGTGGTCACGCCGCACACCACCACCACCGGAATAAGCTTCGCCATAAGATGCTTCACATCTAAAAAGGAGAGGGAAAGGAGGAAGGATGAGGGCGCAACTGCATTACAAAATAAAGTTTCCTTTCCGGCCACGGACACCGACCAGGCTGCGCGTTTGGGACGCCTGAGTGTGCTCGCCCGTGAACGCTAGCGTCGTCGGAGAGCTGACCAATGACTGCTCCGCAATTCCTACAGCTTTCGCGTTGAGTCCTCGGCTGCTGACCCGAAGGTCGCGGGTTCGATCCTGGTCGCGGCGGTCGCATTTAGATGGAGGCGGAATGGTAGAGGCCCGTGTACTGTGCGATGTCAGTGCACGTTAAAGAACACCAGATGGTCGACATTTCCGGAGCCCTCCACTACGGCGTCTCATAAACATATCGTGGTTTTGGGACGTAAAACCCCGGATGTTATTATTAATATTATTATTATTATTATTATTATTATTATTATTATTATTATTATTATTATTATTATTCGTCTGTAAACCTTGAGGACTAGCTGCGGCTAGTGGAAAGGGCTCGGGGGCGTCGGCGGCTAGCCATGGATACCTGGAATGAGGAAGTCACCCACCTATGGGCGAAGAGGACGCGCGCCTGGTCGCATAATAAAGTTTATTTCTCTCTCTCGCTTCTTCTCATCATTATTATTATTTCGCGTTGAGTGCAACTGAATACTTTATTTTTATTCAAAAGTGTGTCCATAGGCATAAATCATTTACATAACAGCACAAGAGGTGCGTCACATGTGAACGAAGTTTTAATCATACATGATGATAAAATACCAGCGATGAGAACATGGGCACAGGACAAGAAGGCGACAGAACGAAAAATAGCATATGAGTTCTTAGTCTAGCTTTGTCCTATCGCGTTCCTTTTCTTTGTCCGTTGTGCTTTTAGCTGGTTTATCCTTCGCTGACTCGCGCAAGCACACAGGGACAAGAAGAGACTTACGAGGACAGACGCGATCTAACAACTGATTTATTTTTCGGAATACACACATATTTAACAATACTTAGCTAGTTTTTCTTCTTAAGTCATGTACCAACTGGCCCAACTGGTCAAGTTGAATTCAATAGTGAAGGCTAATAAGTATTGATCATCTAGTTCTCGTATAGACCCTTGTAAGTCCGAAAGGAGACCGGGATGCTGATCGGTTGTCCTGAGGTGGCGAATATGTACTTGCTCTAGGCCCGGTAACAACCACAGCAAGTGTGTCACATCCACTACAGTTATAGAACTGTCACAAAAGGGGCATGTGGTTCCATACGCTGGGTGATCGTGTTGCAGCCCGTGGGCGATCACTGCCGGTGTAAGCGTGACCCACCAGTGATGCCTCTGAAGCGCCACCTCCTCTAAGCGAGTAATGGCGTCATCCATTGGCAGATTCGGAGCATTTCCGATAGCACTTTTTCTGCTTCATGCGGAGCGAGTCTGTTCCATTGGCAGATTGAGAGTGCTCCCAATATGTTCCATTGGCAGATCCGGAGCAGCTCCGTCGCTAGATCCACTCCACGGAGCAACTTTTTCTACTCCGCGAAAAGCGGCGGATTCGACCGGAAATCAAAAGCGCCCCGTGCCCTGGAACGGCGCCAACTGTGGGCGCACTAATAGATTATAGTCGCGACGGTCGCGCCAGGCGTCGGACTATACAGCGCTCGCGTTTTGCTAGCGTAGCGTCGCTGTGCCCAGCGTGCCCACTCATGCAAGAAGGGAGACGCGCGCATCGCGTTCCATTCTGACCCTGCCATTTGCTCCAGCGGAAGAGCGTGTGTTCCACTGGTAGATTCCCTTCGGTTGCCCTCCGCCAGAGTGGAGTGCTCCGGCGCAGAGTTCGTCGGCCACTCCGAATCCGCCAGTGGATGACACCATAATTTCGCCAGAGAGCTCGGGACTACACGTAGGTATGGATGCTTGTGTGGTGCAATAATAAAAAAGAATTAAAAAAATAAAGCGCAACCGCTTTCTCTGGTAGAAGCACACTTGTGATGGGAGAACCGCACAGCGATAGCGTTTGTTCAGTAGAGTAAATGAGAACAGGTTATCAATATTCAATCTAGAAGATATAAGGCGCATGGTCATGCGCCATCTTTTATGAAGCTTCGAAGGCGCAGAAGGCAACGAAAGTGGTAATTACGTGTTTAAGGTCATCAGGTCTGCGTGGTGACCTACACACTTTGAAGACACCGCCCAACTTAGTCGACCACATTTGACGTGACGCCGCATTCCATCGTAACCAATGGAACGCAGCGCACGCTGAGGGATGGATTTGACCTTTCCGTAATGTTAGCTCGTTCAAAAGGGGGGTGTCACCAGAGCTCGGAAAGGTCCCGAGTTTCGCCAAACTCGGACCATGCTGCATAGCACCCCTGATGCCCGAATTTCATGCGTGTTGGCATTCTTGGCAGGAGCGGCATAAAGCGGGTCGTGAACTATTGGAGGCTCGCTTCAATAAAAAGAAAAGTACCACGTGTGTAAGCTATACATCTGTCAGCCTTTACAATACTGAGATGCATTTGATGAAGCACACACTCAAAGGCAAAGGTAAACCTGAAATTCTACGTCACCTCCCCTGTGTTTGGCATTTGCTGCAATGACACCACACCCCACTTTCCGTGTTCGATAAAATTAGGGGGTATAGATGCCACTCTGTGTGTCACGGCGTCTATTATATTAGAACCCAAAATCGTATTTCCCTATCCGCGCGAACTTGCCCATGAACAAGTGTTAATTAATGCGTGTTGGTTTGTATTCGGTGCCCATCTGAATTTGAATATTCAATTCGAATTGAGGTTATTTGCTGCAGTATAAGCAGTGTTACGGACAGCCAGCAGTAAGAACTGATCAAACAGCTTCAGAGGCACCTGGCCACACCAAAGACGTGTCATCATGACGAAGGTTCAAGCAAGAAGCCTTAAAAGTTTCATAGACGGTGTACAGTGCGTGGCCCATGCATGGAGAAGAAGCAAACTTGCTTAAGCCTCATGCCTGTTGTACGGTGAGGTCTGAAGGTGAACAGGTGTAATTATATCGTCCCGCTTTTAACAGCGAAGCCATTTAGCAAATCATTTCTTGTGAGTCGATCCAGAAAACTATTATCATGAACGGGTATGTGCCGGAGAAATTGGGTAAATCCTACTACTTACCACTGGTCTACTACAAACGACGAAGGCAATATTTAGCCTAACAAATGGCTGCGAAGTGATGGCGGTGAGCCGAAGACCCCGAGTACGTACAACGAGAGAATACTAGGGAACGGTAAAGGCAACGGCGGCTGCGAGAAGTCCCCGAAGCGATGGAAGGCCTACGCCAACGACGGCGTGCCCGTAGGTCTATGAGAGGTGCGAGCGCTTGGTTTCAGCGCGAGTTTCTGTCTCTGGAGTTCCGACAACCGTGTCGTGTCTGCGACTCGCTGTGGTTTACTTGAACCTCTCTGCTTAGAGAGTCAACGTAGAAACAACCTGCGTCACCTAGCTAAAGCCTAGCAACGACGAAGAAGCAATATAGAAACCACCTGCGTCACCTAGCAAGGCCTAGAAACAACTTAGAAGCAACCAGATTAGTCTTCAGAATCATCCACTTTCACTGTTTCAAGCTCTGCGCTGTTTAGTGCAAGCTTCACCATTTTTTTTATTTCGGAGATGTCGCATCCAGTCGAGGGGGGGGTAAGGAGAAAAAATTGGAGGTGGTCCTGAGCTTTCACTTAGGTGGCTGATAGTGCAGATAGATCTCGGAGGCCACGCAGAAGGCGCGCGTGGTTGAGATCTGCTCCGCCAGGCGGCGCAACGATCCCAGCGGCCAACACAAAAACCGCCTGCCATTTCAATTGTCATTAATTATTCCGAGAGTCGGTTGGTCTTTATCTTATGTAAACTTATGCTCCCATATCGCATGTATCCAATATAACTCGAGTAAGAGCCATGGATTTCGTACCTGTTTTATCTTCTGAAAATCCTCTTAAGAATATCTGGGAAACCGGAAGTAAGTCACCCACCGGAAGTTCTTGGAAGAGAAACAAGCGTGTCCCTCGTCGCTCGCGCCACTAAAGCAGGCACTCGCCACACGTCTAGCTAACGGCATGCTCCCCCCAGTCGTGAACCACAGAGCTCCTTTAATGCCTCTCTAACATCTAACACTACTTCGACGATAGGCATCCTGCAAGGCGGCGCGTGCATGGTCGAAGCGAGCACTGCCACTCCTCTCGAAATGCCTTGTCGAGCTCACCGTTCCGTGTAATTGGACCGGCCATACCTTTCTCGCCGAGTGCGCCCCAATCGCATTCGCGAGCACATTCGGGGGGCGCCACTGACGGTTAATGGGTAATTAAGCCCCCCTTCCTCTGATAGCCGCTTACTTACGCTTCTTTCCTGTTTTTCTTTCTTTTTTTCTTTTCTGTATAGTAGCACCTCTCCGCTTCATTTTATCCTAGTAGTTAAACGGCGGTGCTCTGCGAATCACGGCCTTCTCGCTGAAGCGGAATGTGAGGAAAACATTGAAAAGCTATTATCGGGGAGAATGCAAATAGGCGTACCAAAAGAACGGGAAAGAAAAAAAAACACACACACAAACACAACTATTCTAACGGAGCCAGCGAAGGGAGATAAGCGCGCAGGGAACTGGAGCGGCACGAAATTGGAGGATCCGAGAAAATAAACGGGCCTTCGTTGCCGGCTAAATATGGACGTGCTACCGGTGGAAGCTATTCGCAGCCATTAAACGCGAGCCCGATCTTCTTCCCTGATTGGGATAGTTGCCCTTTGGAAACCTCACGGGCCGTAAAAATTCCACCGCAAGTACGCCCTTAGAGGTTAACTTTTTTGTTGTTGTTGTTTTGCCCCCCGAAGGCACTGTAACAGCGCTGATATGAACGTCTGCGTAAAATTCACCATAATGAAAGGTGCCGTGCTTTCGGCAAAAAGTAAGAATCAGGAAGAGTATTAAGCCGCAAACAGAGAGGACGACCCGATGCCGAGGTGATGGAACTTGAGCGCCGAGAAAAGGCAGGCGCTTTCAATTTCCTCAAAAGGGTATCGACAATAATCTTCGAAGTTGAGTTTACCTTGCCATACGGATCTCATGAACGCCGCAACGGCTCTGAGTGAGTGTGAAGCTCATTCAATGCTGATAAAGTATTTTTCATTATCAAATTTGATTTCCGCATGGCGTACCTACTGACGTCTATGACACTATCGTAAAGTAAGGCTGCAGTATCGATTCTAGTGAGTTCACGCACCAGGTGGATAGCTGTGATGACGTGAGGCGCCAAGAAACTCAAAATAATAAGAATACCGGGGGTGTTACATTCTAAGGCAAAAGGGTAGTTAAAAGGGTGTGTGGTTAGTCCCGTTGGGGACTAATGGGGTGCTGCCACAACCATTAGTCCCTTTAAGGACTAATGGCACCGGGTCTAAAAGTTAGTCCCCACAAATTAACAGTTAGCCCCCCTCAAGGGACTAACATTAGTCCTCACATTTACACCTTACCGGGCAACCGTTAGTCTCCACAGATCACCTCAATGTACTAATATTTAGTCCTCACATTTATACCTCACTGGGCAACCGTTAGTCCCCACAGTTGCACTTCAGTGGACTAACATTTAAGTCCTCACATTTACACCCTACCGGGCAACCGTTCCCCACAGTTGCACCTTGCCGGACGAACGGTCGGGCCACGCAAATACTCCACTCCGATGAACTTTTTATCCCCAGTTCAAATGATATGTTAATCCCCAGGATGATTTTCTACAGTTACTCTCCGCAAGGCTTAATACTTTTTCCGCGTGTTTTTCTCCGCAAGGGAGCAACAAATGGCGCGGAAAAGAACACGTGGAAAAAATATTTAGTCATGCGTATTTTACTGCTTTCGCAGTCAATGCAACAACGAAACACAAAAGTGAGACAATGAACTGTTTTATTTTTTCTATATACATATAAAGTTTCTGCATTGTTTCGGTGAATTCACTGTGAAATGTCAAATACAGGTCCAGCCGCGTTGTCATATCTCGTGCAGCCCCTTTGTGAAGCTGCTCCAACGGAGGCGATAGATGACTGGCACTGCATGCACCAGCGCACACAGTGCACGTTGTGGAAAACCGCTGCACAAAAAGATAGTAAATAGTTAGTCACACGTGAGAGAGAGGACGAAGATGCAGGCCACATGGCAAATAAGTACAAGGTGAAATAAAAACACACATCTAAAATATGGCATGCAAATAATTTCACCGCGATATCATACATCATCAAAGACGCATTTCGAGCCACATGGTTGCAACAGCCGCAGCCATCACGCCGAGGCGCCGTGAAACGCCTTGCCGCTAACGAGTCGGCGAGTTTTCGAGCAATACGAGTGACGTCGTATTGCTCGAGCAAGCGAACGTGGAACCGAACGCGGAGCTTGTACCGCTGGCGAATTTCGAACAGAAGAGAGAGTGAACGCGGGGCCGCCGCCGAGCTGCTTCGGAGCGAGCGCCGAGGAAGCCGACGGTAATAGCAGTAATAGAAACCAATTTCAACAAAGTTCTTCGAGCGAGCGGCAGAGTACAGGGAGCGAACGCGGGGCCGCCGCCACGATCGGCGCAAAGCTGCTTCCGAGCGAGCGCCTAGGAAGACGCTGTAACGGCGATACATTTCCACGAAGTTCCTCCGAGCGAGTGGCAGAGTACAGTGAGTGAACGCGGGGCCAACGCCGGGGCCGCCGCCACAACGGCGCCGAGGCCGAGCCGCCGAGATGCTTGCGACCGAGTGACGGGGAAGCCACCGGTAATGGCGAACAATTTCCAGAGTTCCGAAGCGCGGCTTAAGTCGGCTAGCTAAAGTGCGCGACATCTTCTAGCTAAAGCATGCGACAACTACAAGCGCGCGACATACAACCAAGCTCGTTGCCGGCAACCGCAAATGTGTTTGGCACGAGTCGCACCGCGGCGGCGAGGCATCTGCCCAATATCGCGAGCCCGCAGCTCATCACCGCGGCGAACACTCCATGAGCGAGCGTCCGGGCGGCCAACGGCAATGGCGGCCGATTTCCAGGCAGTCACAATGCACAGGCGAGCTCACACCCAAGCCGACTTTCGTGGTTCATTTCCTGCGCGCGATACACAACAAGATCGAGCCCGTTGCCAAAAAGCGCGATGCGTTTCGCGCACGTGACAGGTACGGCAGAATAAAGTATGGTCACTTACTTGTGAAAGAATCCAGCGCCGATTTCTTCACAGAGTCAGATTGAAATCATGGATCCGATAGGCCTACTGTATTCTCGGCCGTCATTTCCAGCCGGTGGCGACGCAGTTCCGCAGTGCCTTGACTACACCAGAGATATACATCACGGCGTCGACGGTGTCACGACGTGTCGAGACAAGCTCCTGACTTCATAGGTGCGGCGAAACGTAAAAAGCAGCACCATACACACGCTCATCCACGCATACGTGCATATCTTCTAAAGCACCGCGGCGTAGTTGGCGTAGTTCCTAGACCGTCGGAACAGTGACGCCAACCTAAGTCAATGGTTTATCCCTAGATCGACACCCGAAAATACCCTAGATTGCAAGAAAAATCCCTAGATTGACTTTTTGATGTCGCTATTAGGGTTAATTCACTTTTAACAAAGTCTAAAGATAGTTCGCTCTTTGGCCCGATATATAGGAATCGTATAAGAAGTAAACATCATCATATTAACAGCCTCTGAAGCTCTTTTGCTCTTTCTGAGGAGTAATTGCACATAAAGGGCTTTCAGATGGCGCATGTTGTTACAGAGACAGGCAGATTTGTCGAGTTCACTTTGCCCGCTCATTGAAGGCATAGATGTGATAGTTCTAGTCACTCGCAAGTCTTTAGCCCCTTTCTTGTAGTTGAAGCTTGCGAGGTGGCGGTTAATTTCTAATTTTCCACATTCGCAATCAGCGTTGCTAAATTTGCAGTTTATGTACAAGGGCCATTTTTGTACTCGCTGATAGCCATTTTGTGTACTTTCGATCAGCTTACCATATGGCCAAATATTTTTGTCACTATTTTCGTTCTTATGAAAACAACGCCACCGGAAAGACTAAAAACACACGAGCAGTCTCATACAGTCTCTTTCCGTCACGCCGTTTCCTTAATGAACAATCCGCACCAACTCGTGCAATGGTCAGTCCTGCTTTCGCTCTCTTTCTCAAGTCTCATGGTCCAGGAGCTATTCGATACGGATAATTTGCCCGCTGTTGGCATGCAGCGAGCCTGAACTTGGCGCTTTTTCATATGCACTACGAGACAAAATTTATGCTTGTTTCACAAAGCAGCAATCACTCAGGGTGCTCATTATCATACCTGCGCACATGCTAAACACTTGCGACGACAAAGTTTCATTTCCTCCAGTATACAGAATATGAATTTCTCGCGCCACAGAAGTGCGATCGCCTTCACTCGGCCCAGGAGAACACCACCGCTGTTTTAAATTAAAAACAGCAAATAGTGAGAATTATCGTTTTTTTACAGCATTTCTACTTGAAAAAGCGTCAGTACTCAGTAACACCTTTTATTAGGCCGCATAATGGAACATTCGCAGAACCTTACAAAAATCCCTAAATTCAACAAAAAGACGCAAAATCCCTGAAAGACCAAGAAAATCCCTAGGGTTAGCATCACTGTCGTCGAACTCTCCGAGCGCGGCCCAACACGCCACCACGAAAACAAGTGGGAACACTGAGACACTGACTTAAGAGCGAGGAGGACGGTTAGTTCCCTTGACAACGGTGTGCACACGTGATGTATCTCTGCACACGGCCTACACCTCCCGCGTGGTTCAGCCCTTCGGAGACTAACTGGTTTGCACACGGCACGCATCCCTCTGTGGTTACTCCTTCAACGGTCTATCCGTTCATCGCGCGCGCCTATTGGGCTCCGTTACTCCTCTTTCGGGTTACTTTTGCCTTACAGTGTACGTCCTAAAACCGTGATATGATTATGAGTGATATGTGGAGGGCTCCGGAAATTTCGACCATCCGGTGTTCTTTAGCGCGCACTGACATCGCACTGTGCATGGGCCTCTACCGTTTCGCCTCCACCGAAATGCGATGCGGCCGGGATCGAACCCACGACCTTTGGGTCAGCAGCCGAGCTCCATAACCACTGATCCACCGTGGCGGACTAACACTCAAAATGACCGCTTGTGCGTCACCAACGGAGCCACGAAGCGGAGCGTCCGCGGAAACGTAACGACATCTTGAGCGAGCACGTCATGATAAGCTCATTCCCCGCCGTGACGTCAGGGTACAGCAGCCACCGAAGGTAGCTTTCAAGGCGATTGAGTAAGTACGTTAACGCGTTAGCGTTAAAGAGGTTGTTTCGCAGAAATTCTGGCGTCGGCGTCGTTGCTTGTGAGCGAAAAATCATCATCGTGTCCGTGACCGAAAAATCGAGAAAGATGCAAATAAAATAAATAATAAAAATTTCCTGGTCCGACTAGGGATCAAACCCAAGCCGTCTGCGTGGCAAGCAGGTGTTCTACCACACAGCCACGCTTCTGCTTGGGATTACTTTGAAAATAACTTCCTCTGCTTGGAAGTGCAGTGAAAATAAATAATATGCTTTACAAACACACGCGTCCTGTACACAGGCGTCACAATACGACATGTAATATCGCAGTAATATAGCGTGGTACAAGCGTACATTGTTATCGGGCGTCAGAAGATGTGAATATCATAAGAACACTGTGGTTCAAAGCCACCCAACCATTACAAAGGCACACACGTTACTGCGCGTATTCCCATACGACCACGTAGTGGGTTCATAGCAAATTCGAAAACAGTTCGCGCATTTCCCGCGAATAATTGCTCGTGGTTTAAAGCATGCTGCCCATTACATAGTATGCACTAAGTGATTGAAGTACGCACTAGGGACAGGAATATCGCTATCGCGTTCAACTCTTAAAGGCGAAGCTTAAGTGTCCCCCCAATTTCTTTTTGGCATTTTCTCGGAGTGAATGGTCATCTATTTAAAAGTAGCACGTTTAGTCGGAATACCTTTTTTTGCACACCCGAGGAGTATATGTTGTACATCATCGTCTTGGTGGGCACGAGAACATTGAGGATTACGTAGACGCACGCTTTATGCTGTATAGCAGGGGTCTCAAAGTCACTTCAGCCAGTACAGCCAGTCAAAAAGGTAGGAGCGGGGGGGGTGTCTGATTAATTTTCTAGCAAATGTTGCCATTTGAAAGGAAACTGTCCCATGTCTCACATGCAGGTCATTTCTGAAGGCGATTTGGTGCCCGGATCCCAAATTATGTCGATACCGACTCCAACATGACTCATATCTAGGTGCCGATTCTAAATATAATATTTGATTCACGGTTACGTTTAAAAACAAGGTGAACACATGGGATGCTTCACGAAGGCAATGCCTTAAACCAGTCATGCCTGTGTAGTTCACGAACATACTTAATAATAAAATAACAATGTGGGGCGAAGCTAATCATGTACGGGCCGCGGGCCGCAACCGACACCCTCGCGGGCCGTGTTTGAGACCCCTGCTGTGTAGGAAGCGTCGCGTAAATACTGTACCAAAAAAGACTTGAATCGATAAAATGCCTGTACTGGCGAAAACTGCTTATAAATGAAAACAGAATCCGACGTAAGCACGTTTACACCCTTACGTCAGATTTGTCTTTCATTTATAAGGGGATTACTTATAAAAAAAAATTAAGGCAGCTTCACCCTAGTGGTGCCAAGCCCGAAGGAAGTGCGGAGCTGGGGAGCCTTCTTTGTTTCTCCTCGGTTTGTTTTTTTTTCTCTTTATTTCCCTCCTCTGTTTCTTTCATTTTTCTTATAGAGCTTGTTCTTGATTTTTCTCGTTATTTTCATTAATTTCTATTTTTCTTCCCTATTTGTTTTCCTTTCTTTATCTCTTTATGTCTCCCTTGCTTCCTTTTTTTAAATTTTTTTATACGTGGTTTGCGTTGACGTGTTTCCCTAGCCATAGTAGTAACGTCCGCATTAGTATCACCATCAAGGCGCTCGAAGAACAAGAGGAAGAAGACTTCTCTTTGGCGCGAGCGCGTGTTCTATATGCCACAGCCAGCTATGCTATATGTAGTTTTGCCATCGTTGCGTTTTGCCATCGTTGCGCCAAGCGACGATGGCAGCATACGATCACAGCACTTAATATATTATACCCTCGTCAAGCGGGCAAGTTAAGTGCACTTGCGAGGAATATGCTTTGGAGGCCTGAGTGACATTTACGTGGTGCTAAACGTAGGCGGTGCTAAGCAGGAAAACAGAGCAGATTTGTAGCAAAAAGCAAATGGCGACAGACTGCGTGTGCGTTTGTCGAAGATGTGACGAAAAAAAAAAAAGCATTCAGGAAATATTATTGTCTTACGTTGAATTATACATAAAAACAAAGTTTTTTTTCTCACCAAAAAACGCAGCTTTGCAACGATTTCAAGACTGCAATAATAGCAGCAAGCGTTGTACCCCAAGAAACTTCCGGTCACTTCGATTATCATCCCCCTAACACCGAAAATGAAAACGCGTTTTCAAGTTGTTTCATGGTAAGCAAAGTCTCTGTTCAGTTTTTCAGATAGAAAGAAGCTGCGTAATGTGAATGGGAACCTCTTATAATTTTTGTGTAGCTCAAAAAACAAAAAAACAAAAAAAACCGTCTATTTGAAAATGTAGCAAATTTTGCTAAATTAGGGGACGAAAGTGTAGAAAATCAGCGGGCTACTCGCTAAGGCTCTCTCTGCGCACCGATGCTAGTAGGGCACATCGGTGGACAAAACCGGATGTCCCTGGGGGGGATGTGTTTGAAAACAGGGAAAGGACGCAGAAAGGCACGTGAGTTCACGGAACGTATTCCGACAGGAGTATACCATCTCTTCTGCAAGTGACACTGCGTTTGCGTCGTTTAGGTTATGTGAAGCGCCCTTCAACCGAAGTGTACACCATGTTAGTACACTTTTACTTTCCCGCTTGACCCGGGTGTTATGAGCGGATGTACTCGCGGATTCCTGGAAATATACTCGTCGTCTTGACGGTCGTGCGACAGCGGGTCTCCTTTATATTTCTTCAAGAAAAGAGAACGTTGTCTCATAAACCGTCCCTCAAGAATATCGTGGAAGCTATGCAGTTCAATTTCAACAAAAAAAAAATGGATTGAATCTAACCCCTTCAGGCACGCATTATGATGCACTGTCCGGAAACCTCTAAATTTCGCACAACATAATTCAAAGGCACTCATTATTGCATCCCAAGAGAGAAAATGAAATACGTTGTTTCTCGCGAGCTTTGGTAATTAGTCTTAATTAGTGTATAATTAAATATTTAATTATTCTGCAATACTCATGTACGATTATTACAAAAAAAGAAGGTTACCTTAGGCTCAAAATGCACACGAAGTTCGTTTTTGGCTGTGTTCATTTTGAGCAAAGAAAAATAATACTTAAGAAGTTGGTTCTGGAACGTGGCACGTCCAGTGACCCGTCAAACATGGTAGTGCCTTCATCAAAGTGATCGGCTGCAGTCGTATGCGGCACACTGCGGTTAAGTCAAGACGCGTTGACTATGCAGAAGGTGTAATTATTCCTATGCGCAATATATCTTGCCCTTTCTTTCGCACTGGTCCGAGGAACTCGCAAAAACAAGTCGCGTGCACATATGTGGACGCTGTGCCTGAAGGGGCTAAGAAAGTCCAAAAAGAAAACGTCAGCACAATTATGAATCCTTTTTGTGATGGGTTGTAGCGAATTTAAGTAGCGTCTCTAAAACGATGTTTCCGAAAGGAATCGACACGCAGACTTGGTGCGGGCAGGAAATACGCTTGCAAGAATAAGGCATGAGACGCACAAGCACACACATAAAAAAAAAAAAAGTTACCGTCACGAAAGAAGCTCTACGCACATCTACAATCCACGAAAACTGCCTCGTCGCCACGCATGTCGGAATATCTCCTCGCGCGGAAGGGATTTACGTGCTTAAATTCTCGCGACTAGAATCTCAACTAGGCCTTACGCGACGCGTAGTATAGCCGTGGGTGGGTACTTCATCTCTCCACACCCGACGAGTGAAACAAACAGTTTGACGAACGAGCAGCGGTACCTCGCTCCAGTTTGAAAAGCGAGAACATCTCTGAGCCGAGAGAAAACATCCTCTCGCCAGGCCGGCACTGTCGTCGTCTTCGCCTGCGCCGTCGCGCGAAAACAGGATTACAACTTCCAACCGCGGTTGAAACGCACGAGCGAAGGCTGCCGTCGCTAACGCATTTCTCGCATCTGAGGCTCGTAAGAGGGGGAGGAGGAGAAGGAACGCCAGGCTCAGTTCTAGAGAAGGGAGAGGGAAATTCCCCGCACGCGAGTCGGAGGCGTTACCGCAGCGTCGGCGTCGGATAGTTCCTGTGAAACTTGGCCATTTCGGGAATCGAAAGAAACGGCGGACGCGAAAGCATCCAGAGCGGCGTGGGTGGCGAGTGCCGGCGTGATCGGAATTCTTCGCTCCGCGAAGGAACTGGTAATCTGGCGCGTGCGCCGAACGCGGTGGCAACACAAAATCGAGAACGCGGAGCAGCGGCAGCCTGAATTCGGATCACAAAGAAAAGGAAAGAAATTGGAGACACGTGCACTTCTGCAGAAGCGAGGCGGTCGTTTTTCACTGAACGCCGGCGGCTGGCTTTGTTTAACGCCGGAGGAGACTCACTGCGCGTCTTAGCCTTGGACTTTCTTCTTCCTTGCTTTTCTCAATGTTTGAAGTGTGTGCAGTTCATCGCGGCTGCTCGAATGCGCGTTTACTCTTTCTTTATTTTTTTTTTGTCTCTACCCTGTTTCTCCAATTACAAAGCCCGTTTGTTTTTCAGTCATTTGTTTGTTTGTTTTTCCTTCGCGGATGAAGACAAATTACCATCGGATGCAGCGACGCTGCTTTGTTTCCTAATGCCTTCAGGCTCGAGCTCCGTCTCCGCACTCACTGATATCGTGGATTAGACTTGCACTCTACAATTCCGGCTTTCACCGTTTGTTTGCGCTGCTTCTCAGAAACTGGAGTAGAAGGCGCTCGGCTATTATTTAAGATGTGGCATTATTTTCTTTTCAGATTTATTTAACCGTAGGTGCTTTTCGCTTACACGGAGGGCAGGCGCGTCTTCATGAAGTGATATCCCCATTTGATTCATGATAAAGAACATTTGCTGCTATTTACCGGGTGCCCCAGCTAACTTCAGCCCGAGGATAGAAATATGCCCACGCACTCTATGACTACGCCACCAAATGCATGTTGCCGAATACTGCATGAAGTAAATCACTCTATTTTTGTGCTATGCGTAATTGTTCAATAGACCGATCTCACTGCGAGTTGCACTAGCCATTACTGCCGCAGGTGCATGACGGTACTTGTAGTAATCGGTACGTTCAGCTGCTCGTGCGTCAGCGAGCTGTATTGACGAGCTCTAGCAGCCGTATTTGGACGCATTGCGATGGTTGGGTTCACGTGCTGCATGCTGGGATGCTACAACAACAGCCCGAAGCAAAGGGTCTCGGATTTTGCGTCTTCTCAAAGGATGTCAAGCTGCGACAAGAATGTGTGCGACACTCTACGTAGTCGGACCGAGCGGCAAATACCACTCACTTTCTTGTTCAATGTGTTGATGAGTTCCTTGTGTATAACGCATTGTAGCTTAGCAGTACCATATTGCGCCATAGCAAGCTTGTTGCGCGACCGATGGGCCGTCAGCGGCACAACGTCCGTTCTATCATCTGGCTGGCGTGACAGACAGAATACAACGTGTTTTCTTGGCAAAACAGAAATCGCTTAAATATACTGCGATACATACACCGACCTCTCACCAAAAACGATGACGACCGTCAAGTGTCTAGCATGAATGAGACCTGTCATACAAGCCAAGCTTATAACTGCATGCTGTGTACAGCTCGCGCCGTGGAGTTCACGGTGAAAACTCGGCCGTGCCGGCATGGCAGCCAACTTCGCCGCGGGAATTTCCCTATTCAATACAGTATGTGATATTGTCACGAACGCAACGTAAAGCGGCTACAGCAGTGGCAAGGTTTAGCTTCCTATGTGAGCGTAGGCGGCCCTTATTAACCTACCGTACAGTGCAGTTTCGAACCGGTATACCAAGCGACGATATCGGCGCCGAGCCATCGGCCGGAGCGGGATGCTGCTTATCCGCCGCATTGTGTGTGTCACCAAAATCTCTTGCTTAACCCTACTAATTATTCATGCAGAATAATTAGTAGTAACTATCATCATGCCATGGGAGGGAAGCAACGCAGTCAAAAGAACGAAGTGGAAAGAGGCAAGAAAAACCCGTCACTTACTGCACTTCCAACGACTTTTTTAACGTGTCTCTCCACTTAGATTGGGCTGTGCTACGCAATGAAGTGAGTCGTTTGTTGCGAAGATTTACAACAAAGCTTTTAGGAAAGATGTGCTCGGGCTGAAATTACTTGACGTAAACTGTACTCATGTTCGTGTATATTCGTTGTGTATGCGACAGGCGGTCTGTTTTTGAGGGCAGGGTGCACACAGAAGGATACGCACAGTGTTAACAAAGCTGTAGGTGTCTCAAGTTTGTTTTCTCTGGTTCTGCTGTTCTGGAAACATTCAAAAATCGAAGCAAGAAGACAAGCCCTTCAATGCAGATTCTATGATTCTCCTATTTGGGCTAGATTGTACAGGATGAGCTGAAAATTAATGGTTCTACATTTACATTCATATTGAAATATTGGCAGCGCAAACTGACGGGACACAGAAAGAGGACACAAACAAGCGCAGACTGAAACTTGGATTTATTCACAGAAGATAATATATACCAGAAAAAACACGAAGGGAAAGGGAAAAACAAGAGGGAAGGGTCCACCAAAATCAAGTGTCGTCCAGAAACGAGATCTCACAATCTAATAGCGATATGGAAGCAGAGCTGACACACTTATCGGCATTCTTTTTAATGAAAAAAGGCTTCCGCAATCTCCCTTGTTTTAGTGTCGCGATGGGTGTATAAAACAGACGTGCGCGAAAATTCAGGTACGCAACCACACTTTGAGCAATGGGCGATTGCGGAAGCCTTTTTCATTAAAAAGAATGCCGATAAGTGTGTCAGCTCTGCTTCCATATCGCTATTAGATTGTGAGATCTCGTTTCTGGACGACACTTGATTTTGGTGGACCCTTCCCTCTTGTTTTTCCCTTTCCCTTCGTGTTTTTTCTGGTATATATTATCTTCTGTGAATAAATCCAAGTTTCAGTCTGCGCTTGTTTGTGTCCTCTTTCTGTGTCCCGTCAGTTTGCGCTGCCAATATTTCAATATGAATCTATACCAACTAGCCCGCCTTACAACCCTTCTACATTTACATAGTTCTTTATGCCAACCCCCCAAGGGCCTGGACGTTTTATTAAAATATATTTTCGCAATGAGTGCAATCACTCGTCAATCAGTGTAATCAGTCATCAGCGCACGTCCTTGTTCTCGCTTGATGGGTTTTTGTGTTCATTAAGTTCTGTGTTTTCTAATGGATCCCGTACCAATGAGCTCGCCTCAACACCCTCTTCATTCTTCACAGTTATAGCTTCTTTACTTTCCATACATTTCACAAACTTGAATTAGTACAACGAAGCGGTATTTTTTTTGTGTGTGTAGCATTCAGACATCTAAATGCACATGGGCCAGCCATAGTTTATACACTTAAATCTAGTTGTGTAGCCATGGTAGGGAGTGGCACATAGGTGTATTGAACCACCCACGCCCCCTTGCGAATGATTTCTTCCACTAACAAGTTCTGCCATGGCCTCCGAGATTAGCCGGCACGGCGCGCCGCCGGCTAATCTCGGCGTCCACGGTTCTGCAATGCCTCCAGAATCGGAGTCATTGTAACGCTTTCAGCACCTCGCGTTGTTTTGCGCTGCCTCTGGGAGCGGTCCCACCTTTGACCAAGCAGTGGTGTCATGCGATAACGTCACATATAACGTCACGCTTATGTGACGCCACAAATTTTGGCAATTTGTAATTTCATGATGACCTATCACGTGAAGGTTTTTTGTATCACTCGTGTTTGTATCACTTCATTGTTTGTATGATTGTTTGTATGATGGTTGTTTGTATCACACTGTTGACACCGCTGATTGGGGGACGCCGGCGTGTGCCGACAGTCAAATTTTTCGTCTGATGAGGCACCTAAGCCTTTTGCCTTAATAACTCTCATGGGCGAGGGAACGAGTACACAAAGAGAAAAAGAGAGAGATTCAAAGAAAGAGAAAAAGAGGAATTCCCGGCGAAAAAAAAAAGTTCTGTGGGACAATTTCGTGAAACCCGCGCACCCACGATCCGAAGGCGAGAATCATAACCACTCGGCTATCCAGGCACGCTAGCAAAACAATCTTGCCTTGTATAATACGGTATACCAGGGGTGCGCGAAAGGGAAGGGAAGGTAAGGAGGAGAGATGTGAGGGGAAGAGGAGGGAGAGAATAAAGCATTGCATATAATGAAAATGAAAGAGCGAAATGGAGGTACAGAAAGGGAAGAAATACAGAGAGAGAGAGAAACAAAGACAGGAAGAGAGAGAATCGATGAATGCGAGAGAAATGGAAATATACAGGGTGTCCCAGCTATCAAGCAGCACGATTTAAAAAAAAAGAAAAAAGAGGACCGGTGTTATTTGAAGGAGACCTAGTGCATACTGTTCTCGGTATACTGTCGTAACCGGTACTAATTTTTTCGTTAATGAGGATTAATTAATCAGTCATCGTTACATTAGTAACTCCAAAAGTACTCACCTAATTATCAAAATGTCAATTAGGCAGATGTGGGCATGTTGAAATAACATCTCTCTCCGCTACTTTCAACAACGTACTAATTTGCATGCTCATTTTCCCCTGTTAATAAAGAAAGTCCGCGAAGTATGAAAAAAAAAACACGTGACTTGCCTCCCACCCGCAAAAGAAAGCAGCGCCCTCAAATAAGCGTATTGCAAGCAACCGCTCTGCCTCTTTTTCGTTGCCAGAGACAGCGTTCCGCACATTGGCATAGGCACAGGTCGGGCGCCAACAACATACGTCGCAATTTCGCAGGGATTCCTTCCGTTCAATTGTACGTCACTATAATTATCCATATCTCACTGTCAACTGTTCTCATTGGTATGGCGGCCGGCGCACTGTTCCGATTACAGCCTGACTGTGTAAGATTAAAGCGGCGCGTTTCTTCGGACGGCAAGTGACAGATAGCGCGATCCATACTTTTTTTTTTGCTTTCTGCTTTTTTTTTTCATTGACACTGGCTACCTCTCGGAGAGCCTGTTTGAGGGCGCTGCTTCCTGATGTGCGCAGCAGTATAGTCACGTGCCTTTTATCAGATTTCGCGGGCTTTCTTTATTAAGAGGAAAAGATGAGCACGCAATTAGTACGTTGTTGAAAGTAGCACAGATAGATGTCATTTCAACATGCCCACACCTGCCTCATTGAAATTTTGATAATTAAGTGAGCACTTTTGCAGTTACGAATATAATTATGACTTAATTGATTAATTCTAGTTAACGAAAAAATTAGTAGCGTCTACTAGAGTATATTGGGAACAATATGCACTAGGTCTGCTTCGCATAACGCCGTTCCTCTATTTTAAATCGTGCTTCGTGACAGCTGGGACACCCTGTATAGACAGAAAGAGAAAGAAATTACAAGCGAGAAATTGAGAGAGATAAAGAAAAGAAAGAAAGAGAATGAAACGTAGAAGAAGACAAAAATTGAAAAAAAATATATAGACAGAAAAAGAAATAGAAATAAAGAGAGGCAAAGAAGACATAGAAAAATAGAGAAAAACAAAAGACAGAGAAATAAATGCAAGAAACAAGATAATAATAAAGAAAAACAAAGAAGCCCACCCAGCTCCGCACTTATTACAGGCTTGGAACCACTGCTTCTAATTTTTTATTTGAAAATTCTCACACACACAAAAAAAATTTAGTTCGTATTGCGCATATCTAAAGGCAACATCATCGCTCATGACAGTATTGTTTCTGGTTTGATTGCGCAAAAAAATACGTGCGTATTCTCAACCTGTTAAAACAGTTCTTTGAAAATGCTCGCATAAATAAACAAAGATGAATGGAAATAGCACAGTGAGGTTTAAGAGCTGGCGCAGAACATGAAGATCCAACAGCTGCGCCCTCGTTTCCCTGCACGTTTGCAATAGCGCAGAATCACCGTTAGGCACGCTACGTCGCCGAAGTGAATTCTCCCGCATCCGCTATCGGCAAGCAACTTCAAACACATCTATGCTAACACGCCCACCCAGTCACAAAGCGACTACGCACACAGAGAGCATCTTCAAAGCCAGGCGCGTTGCTTGCCTGACAGACCTTCAAACAAAGGGGCGGGCTATAGACCAGCCCGTTAGTCAGAATTGCAAATGTGGGAGCGATTTCGACAAAGGAGGCAGAGAGCGAAACAGCTTTGAGGGCCGTTCTTCAAATACGACTTCGAGAACTTGCTGTTCCACTCGGGATTTGAAAGAAATTCGTAACGACGTGTTGGTGCTTCCGCACAGGTTACAACTGAGAACAATTACCTGGCGTTTCGTAACGGACAACAGCACATAGCCCCGCGAGCGCGGGGTGCACGTTGGTGTGGATGCAACAACTATTCGCCGCGACGGTTTTCATAGCTTAATGGGCCCCTAAACCACTCAGCGGGTCATATCTAGTTGTGGCGTTGCAGTTGTGCACGGGTCCTAAAAAAACACGTAGTCGCGAGAATTTTTCGAAACGGTGCCGTACGCGCGTTTGATGATCCATGAGAGGCCCTCTCTCGTTTCGCTGTTTCCTTCGCTGCCCTCCATTCGTCGGCTTGTCTTGCCTCCTGGCCGAGTGCTCCTTTTCATCGGGCAAGGCGGAAGAGCGGCGAGCGGCGAACAGCCGGAACAAGTTCTTTTTGTGGATGACGTGAGCAGAAGGAAATGTAAACGTCACCGCCAGCGCTGGCGGTCACCGAAGGGCCCGGATAGGACAAGGGATAATTTCTTGAAAATTATGGCTCACCAGCGACGCGGAGCGCTGCCCCGTTTGGCGTTGTTGATTGCTATGACATTCTGAACTCGATGCACGCGTTTACTTGAAATGTAAAAAAAAAATCGGTCTGGAGGCTCCGGAGGGCCAGGAAGAAACTCAGCGGAACGATCCATTTATAACATTCAATGGAATCACTAAACATTACCAACTTAGCTGAAGAGTCTATCCTCTTCCTCACCCGAAGCTCAGCAGAAATCTGTCAGCTACTCTGAGAATGTTGCAGACGGGGTCGTTCCCGTCGCGGGGCTTCCTCAGTAAAATATACTCGGACGTTGACCCTGGTTGCCCCGACAGCAGTGAAAGCTTTTGCTCTGTGGCTCGCATGCTCTGGCGATGTCTCGCGCTGCCTCACACCCTCCTCTCCAGCGAAGCCGAATGGGGGAGGCCGTAAGAAGCACGGTACGAATCACAGGCCAACCACTATACCTATGCCAATGCCAAGCAGATTCATTCTTTTTATTGAAATTGCAGGGAGACGCTATGACGTTACACGCTCAGGTCACGTCAACCCCAGCTTTTGAGGTCAGAACAGATCCTCTTCCGCCCCCCCCTCCCTGCACCCCCCAAAAAACGAAAAAAAATTCCCCATCTCCCGCTAAAGGGAACCATGTGTGGATGCGAAGCATCGGGGAGATAATTAGCTTGAGCGGGAGGAACGTCGCCGCTCTCATTTCGCGGCAGCGGTCCGGGCGCTCATCGCGGCGCTGCACAGGAGAGAGAATGAGGCGCGCGCGCTCCGTCATTTTCATACCGCGGAACTACCATGGCGCCCCCCAGCGGAGTATGCAGCTGTCACACCACCTGTCGTGCCCGCCGCTGCGTAGATGATTCCTAGAGGAAAGGACGGGGGACCGTAGGAGAGGAGAGAGAGGGGGAGAGGACGCGCTGTGGGGATGTGGGACGCCGGAGCCACTCCGTAGAGTAGAGGATTCCTAGAGGAGAGAGGGGGAGAGGACGCGGATGCCGCTCCGTAGAGTAGATGATTCCTAGAGTAGAGGAAGGGGGGTGAGCGTAGGAGACCATAGGGGAAGGGACGCACTGTGGGACGCGGGGGCCGCTCCGTAGAGTAGAAAATTCCTAGAAGAGAGAAAGGGGGGTGAGCATAGGAGAGAGAGGGGAAGGGGACGCGCATGCGCTGTGGTGGTGTGGGACGCGGGAAGGATGGACGGAGTAAGCCCCCCTCCAAACACATGCAAACAAGATTAAGGAATGGGGTCAACCTGGGCGACAGACACCACCTGCCTAGCCACTGCTAAGCAGCCTCTCTGTGCTCTCGGCCATGACTCAAGGAATGGGGTCAACCTGGGCGACAGACACCACCTGCCTAGACATTGCTAAGCATCCTCTCTGTGCTCTCGGCCATGACTCTGGTGACTGTAGTAGTGGTTGACGGCCTTCATATTAATAGTGTTGTGGTTCGCATAATGGGTGCTTCCCTACTTCATGGAAGTGGCCTGACGCAGGACGCGGGACGCGGGGCGGTGGACGCGGGAGGGACGGACAGAGCCCCCGAGCATAAGATGCTTCGCATCTAAAAACGGCAGATCCCATTCATTGTGGGAATCGATGTAATGCGAAGCAACCATGATTTGCATGTTATGCATGTTAGGACCTGTCATTTATGTTCGTCAAACAGTCACGTCGCGCAATACCAGTTGAAGTGAGCGCACCATGAGCGTGACATTTAATACATGCCGCGTATGACATGCATGTCACGATTTTCATGCTACGACTTTTCATTTATGTTCGTTATACAGTTATATCGCGGAATATCAGTTTTGGTGTATATGAAGCTAGCGAACTGGCCGCAAGCGCACCATAAGAGAGGCCCTGCAAGTAATGCTGTACATGACATGAAGCTCATGAATTTTAAGGCGAAAGCCTTTAATGGCTCATGCTCACGTCCGTCCGTCCATCCGTCCCTCCATCCATGCCTTCGCACGGTGCCAGGTGGCCGCCGGGGCACGCTAACGGACGCTGGCAGTGTCGGACTCTACAGCTCTCGCGCTTTGCTTGCGTAGCCTCGCTGTGCCCGGCCTGTCCAATCATGCAAGAAGGGAGACGCGCGCATCGTATTCCATTCTGACCGACCACGTCTCAATGCGCACAGGCGTTCGCCGACCACCCTATGGAATTTCAAAAAATTTCCCATCTCCCGCTAAAGGGAACCATGTGTGGATGCGAAGCAGCGGGGAGATAATTAGCTTGAGCGGGAGGAACGTCGCCGCTCTATTTCACCGCAGTGGTCCGGGGGGCTCATCGCGGCGCTGCACAGGAGAGAGAATGAGGCGCGCGCGCTCCGTCATTTTCATACCGCGGAACTATCGTGGCGCCCCCCAGCGGAGTATGCAGCTGTCACACCACCTGTCGTGCGCGCCGCTCCGTAGATGATTCCTAGAGGAAAGGACGGGGGACCGTAGGAGAGGAGAGAGAGGGGACGCATGCCCTGTGGGGGTGTGGGACGCGGGAGCCGCTCCGTGGAGTTGAGGATTCTTAGAGGAGAGAGGGGGAGAGGACGCGCATGCGCTGTGGGGGATGTGCGGGCGCCGCTGCGTAGAGTAGATGATTCCTAGAGTAGAGGAAGGGGGTGAGCGTAGGAGAGCATAGGGGAGGGGACGCGCATGCGCTGGGGGGTGCGGGACACGGGGGGCCGCTCCGTACAGTAGAGGATTCCTAGAGGAGAGAAAGGGGTGAGCGTAGCAGAGAGAGGGGGAGGGGACGCGCATGCGCTGTGGTGGTGTGGGACGCGGGAAGGAGGGACGGACTAAGCCCCCTCCAAACTAAGCCCGGACGGACCAAGCCCCTCCCCGAGCATAAGATGCTTCGCATCTAAAAAATTGCCTTATCTCCCGCTAAACGGAACCATGTGTGGATGCGAAGCAGCGGAGAGCTTGAGCGGGAGATTGTGTAATTTTATTGAGGGGATGAATGAGAATGTGTAAGAGAAGAGGGAGAATGTAGTGGTTGCGTGTTTGTTTATTTAGGGAACGTATGCGATTCCTAGCGTTGGTGCACGGGGGTGTTTTGAAGACGACGGCCTTGTGGTCGGTGAAGTGTAGCGTCAAGGGTTGATTTTCAAGAGTTTTCATTGTGAAGTTTGCGAAGATCAGTCTATGCACATTCCCCTAATGGTCGTCGGTTGTTTGTGGTCGTAGGAAATGCATCGCAACGAGTACACGTCTAGTATGTGGTGGACCAGCCTTCGTCGTTACATCCACGTTGAAATCACCCACAAGTACGAAGGGCGTGTGCCATGGCCTTTTCTAGGTAACGTTCCACGGTGTACACACGATCGCTTCGTAGCCGTTGATCGTCGGTCTTGCGGCGTTTCACGTTTATGTGAGACAGAGCACGTCCGCTTTGGTTGGGACGCGATCACGTTCGATGTCTCTGGCGTGTGCGTTGAGGGACCGGCTATTTAGCAGCGGTACAGAGAACTCCGTGGCGGGGTGGACGTCTTCTCGGAAACCGCGCAGGTAACGCTGAGTGGCGGTGTCGAGACGATGGTTGTCGAGGCGTTTGAATTCGTCGATCATGTTCTTGTCCACGTTGTCGTTCTTGTGGTGGAAGCGTCTTCGAGTATCCGTATACAATGGAAGAGTAGGTTCCTCCCTGGGACTTGTGCACGGTTATGGCGCTCGCCTGGACGAGGGGGAATTGTGTTCGTTTGCACGCGACGTGCAGTGGTTCTATGGGTATCCACGTCATAGCCCAAACGTTTCGCCTCGCTCACTGCGTGGTTGGAGTGAAGTCGAGCGAGCTTCCCCGTTGTGGAAACGTCGAACTGTAACCACAATCGTCTGGGAAACGCGTCTTCTTGGTCTTGATGGGATTGCTGTACGACTCTTCGTTCACACAGTTTTAGGGTTCCCACTGCGCCGTTTACGAGGCCATCGATGACGTCTATGTTAGCCGTTATCATGTAGGGCTTGTCGTAGACTAGTAGGATTTACTTGGGTAGGTTAGCGAATTCCGCCGAGGAACTCGGTAGATGTTCCTCGAACGGTGGATCCCTGGTAGCCTAGCCCCGGGCACAACCGTTGGGCAAAATAAAGTTTATTCAACTCAACTCATCTTGGCCACCTTCTCCATGGCTTCTTACGTTGCGCATCCCAGAAAGGTGTCCTGGGCTCGCACGACTTGATGTTGTTTTTGGTCGTTGTTGTCGGAGCAAGTGGCCGCCACGAAGGTGTTGACGTCTTCGTTACTGTAGAAGAGGCGCACTGCCGCTTGGACGCGCCTCCTCCGCGGTAAGGAAACGATTTTCCAGCCCTTCCGTCTCCTATCTTGGTCAGTAGACTCGAGAAGGAGGCGTCGGCTTGCCTGACAACCTGGACTAAAGGGAAGTAGTCCATGTAGTGCCATTTCATTGTTGTTCCGAACAGCCCTCCCGTCTCCCGACACCACTTGTAGATTTCGCTGGCGCGAACGGGGGGCAGTTGTCTAAGGTCTCCTAGCCATTGCTAAGGCAGCCACTCTGTGCTCTCAGGCCATGACTCTTGTGACTGTAATGGTGGTTGACGGCCTTATTGTACTACAGTGTTCTGGTACGCATAGTGGCTGCTTCCCTACTTCATGAAAGTGACCGGACGCGGGATGCGGGACGCGGGACGGACACAGCCCCAAGCATAAGATGCTTCGCATCTAAAAAGTGTCCAAGTTTTTTTAGGAGCTTCCTCGGCAAGCTTCTTATGAATCGCCTTGTCCGGCGGCGGCGGCGTGTACACTTCTCCGGTGATTCCAACAATGCTCACTAGATGGCGCGCCACCGCTCAAGGCGCCGGCTTTCCGGTGATTTCAAGAATGCTCACTAGATGGCGGCGCCGCTCACAGCGACGCATACCACTCTCGGCCCGTGCGCTTCCTTTCTCTTCGCCGGGAGCTCACGCAGTGAACACTCTTCGTTACCGCTCGGCCGCATGAACACCGCAGAAGCCAAGGCAGCAGCGCGGCGGGCTCGCAACGCAGCAGCATATCGGGCTCCCCGTCCGAGCGCCGCATGTAATGTATATATAACAACGTTGTCACGTCTATATATGATGGTAGGAGATGTGTACGGAGGATTCGCGGGTTACCCGATCATCTCCGAGCAAGCTCCTCTAACATCATTCACTTTGTGGATATGGCGGTGATTTTTTTATATTACCACATGCCATTTATGTTCGTCATAAATCACGTCACGTAGTACGGAATTTCATGTATATCAAGCTAGGGCATGGCATGCAAGTCATGGTGTACATGACATAAATCTTATGATTTTATGTTACCACCTGCCATGTATATTCGTCGTACAGTCACGCCATGCAATACCAACTTTGGTGTATATCAAGCTAGCGAAACGGACACGAGCGCACCATGAGCGAGGCATGCAAGTCGTGCTGTACATGAACTGAAACGCCTAATTTTCATATTACCACTTGCCATTTATGTTCGTCATAGATTCACGTCACGCAATACCAGTTTTAGTGTACACCAAGCTAGCGAAACGGCCGCGAGCGCACCGCTAGCGTGGCATGCAAGTCATGCTGTACATGACATGAACCTCATGATTTTTATATTACCACATGCCATTTATGTTCCTCATACAGTCACGTCACGTAGTACCAAATTTGATGTATATCAAGCTAGGGCATGGCATGCGAGTCATGGTGTACATGACATGAATCTCATTATTTTGTATTACCACCTGCGATGTATGTTCGACGTACAGTCACGTCACGCAATACCAGTTCTGGCGTATATCAAACTAACGAAACGGCCACGAGCGCACAATGAGTATGGCATGGAAGTAATGCTGTACATGACACGAGTCTCAAGATTTTCATGTTGCCACCTGCTGTTTATGTTGTTCATACAGTCACGTGACTTAGTACTAAATTTGGTGTATATCAAGCTAGGGAAACGGCCGCAAGCGCACTATGAGCGTGGCATGTAAATCACGTTGTACATGACATGCATGTCGTAATTTTCATGTTAGTACTACTTCCTTTATATTTGTAATACAGTCATGTCACGCAAAACTAATTTTGTTGTATATCAAGCTAGTGAACTGGCCGGAAGCGCACCAAGCGCGCCATGAGCATGGCATGCAAGTCATGCTGTAGATGACATGCATGTCATGATCTTCCTATCACCACCTGCCATTATTGTTAGCCATACAGAAATGTGTCGTCATACCAGTTTTGATATCTATCAAGTTAATGAAACAGCCGCAAGAGCACCAGGGCCATGGCATGTATACCATGCTGTTGATGACAAGTATATCATGATTTTCATGATATGACCTGTGATTTTTGTTCAGCATACAGTTATGTTATGCCGTATGAATTTTGGTATACAACCCATAAACGATAAGAACACAAAGTCATAGATAGATAGATAGATAGATAGATAGATAGATAGATAGATAGATAGATAGATAGATAGATAGATAGATAGATAGATAGATAGATAGATAGATAGATAGATAGATAGATAGATAGATACGCTGAATGTCGCGGAAAGTTCACTAAGAAATGCTTCGCATTTAAAAAAAAATGGAGATCAGGAAGGAAAACACAGAAACGACATGAAGTGGCACTAACTTCACACTTATCTGATTGAAAAAAAGCAAAAAAGAACACGGAAACACACTCTTCTAATGCGAATTAGTTGTGGGAAAAGGAAAGGGTCACAATTGACCAAAATGTAAGTACATTTCTTTATTTGTAAAATTAAGAGTAAGAGCCCATATAAGAAATTCAGTCCCTCGTATTGAACACCCTGCATAGCCACGTTCTGCAAGTTGGGCTCTACAAAATTGTTATTTTTGAACAGTTGCCCACATCTGTATTCGGCGACGCAACCAGGTATCAGCGAATTCCCCACGCTTGAGGCGTTCAAAGGACAAACTTCGCGTAAAAATAGGACATAAAGCAGCTGGCTCTTGCAATTCTTTTCATCTCTTCACTTTCCTTTGTTGATTTTCCACGTACAACTGCCTTAACAGGATACTGCCACTGGCCGAAGCGACATGTGAAACAAGTTTTGCGAGGGTCCACATTACAAAAGATTGCTGTATTCTCTAAAGAGATTCTGCACTTCCGAAGAAAATTAGTTTATGATTTAGAAGCCCACCGTCGAACAACGGGATTTGTCGGTAGGGAATGGCGTAACTTTAAATACACAGCAAAATAAAAACAGAAAACCAGACAGCACTCTGTAGACTCCTTTCGTCTCCTCTTTTTTCCTTTCACTCTCTCATTTTCCACCGAGATTAAACGTCGCCTTATTATATCTATTTTAAGAATAAGATTAAACTGCTGGACTCACCATTGGGCGTTCAATGTAACGTCCCAGAAGACCTGAAACATGTTCTGTGTGAAGGCAGGCGACACGCATCAGAGAGACAATCTCTGAAAGCGGCCTTACACCTTCAACGGTACTCGTGCTTAGAAGTGCTACATATTCCGGGCCCATGGCAAAGCAGCACTTGTGCGTTATGCGCTAGGAAAATGCTGTTGACTTTCTTGTGGGCCATGATCCTGAGCGAAAGATTGTGAGCAGCGTAATCTATGTGTGTGTGTGTGTGTGTGTGTGTGTGTGTGTGTGTGTGTGTGCGCGTACGTGTTCGTCTGCGTGTGTGTGTGTTATGTGATTATTAGTGTATATATCATAATGATCCCCAAATACCTAAATATAGCCTGTCATGCGAATAGTCAGGCTAACATGTCAAGCTTTTCATTAAAACATTTCTTTCTTTCTCTCTCTCTCTTGAAACTTAAGAGAAGCAGTAAAAACCACACGTACTCATATAAGCACTGCTAAACGATAACCAAGATAGAAGAACACAACGTATGATGAACACACGCTTTTTGCCAAGGCATCTGGAGTGCTGAAGCTCGCATGAGAACACATTTTTAATTTTGAACCAAGTGTTAATTTCTGTTTCAGAATATCTAGACGCGACCCTCAACCTTTACTTTGGGTTCTGATAGTGGCACTCATATACCTCGGCGTTTTAGTGCCGTGGTACATTCCTCGGGTTAACCTTGTGTTTCGTTGCGTTGCCTGAATGGATCTCAGAGTCCACGTAAAAAGGAGCGCGTGGTTGAGAACTTCTCCGTAAGGTGGTATTCACGCGGAGGAGAAATCCTCGCGGAAGACGCGGCGATTGCGGATCACGTGGCAACGACGTCACGGAATAGCGAGTGCGCGTGACCTCCCCTCGCCTCCTCGAAGGAGACGGGGACCTTTTCCCCGACAGGTCAAACTATCTCCCCCCGCGGTAGGGGGATACAGCGGAACTTCGGGTCAGGTGTTTGGCCACATTGTTGCACTTGCTCCGGCAGATAGCGGCAGCGCGCTGGTGGTTTCGTCGTCAGCAGCTAGTGAAACGTGCGGTACAAGCCACCAGAGTAGTCTGGTAACAATGGTTTCCGCCTCCATTCGCCTCCTCCGTGTGAGCGGGGGGACATTTGTGTGGAATTCTCCCCGAGAGTTGACGTCACTAGGCTCCGCCTTTATCCCCCGAGGATTTGTCCTCCAGTGAATACCCCTTAAGGCGCCGCAACGATTCCAACCACTCACAAGAAGGGCTTCTGCTTTTCGAATAAACTCCTTCAATTATTTTCTTAAATTATTTTTACAGTTATTGACACTTATCTTAAGTAACTTATGTTGCGATATCATATGTATCTAATATAATTCTTAGCTTGAACCACGACTATCGATTTCGTACCAGTCATTTATTTAGGATACTTTTTGTGAACACTCGGAAAACTGGGAATAAGTGTCCGATTAGAAGTGCATGAAGAGAAACGAGCTCTGTGCTCGTGCCACTTGATTGATGATTGAAATAACTGTAATACAAGTTAATGTGCCGCTCTCGGTAGAGACCTATTCCATGTTTGTAAACAGGGGTAGGTGCCGTCGACTTAGTGAGGCGCTTGTAGCGAGGTCGCGGCGCGCAGGCTCCACCCAGTGCAAAGCTCGCAACCACCCTCTATGATCACGTGACAACTGGCACAGCAGCTGCAAAGCTGCCTCCGAGCACAGCGCGTCGGGGCGGGAGGCTCCCCGATGCGCTGTGCTCGTAGGCAGCTTTGCAGCTGCTGTGCCAGTTGTCACGTGATCATAGAGGGAGGTGGCGAGCTTTGCACTGAGAAAAAAGGAGAAGCGGCCACAGGATGAAGTCAACCAAATATGGGAAATATATTTAGAGCAAAAATCCATTGTGCAGAAATTAGTCGAGGCAAAAAATTAAAGATGAAAGTGAACGCTGGATGACAGAGATTCGCGAAAAGAAGAAGGCCGCGTCTAGGATATTTTGGAGCCACCTAAAAGCGCTAGGTAGGAAGTCTGTCACAGTGCAACAACATATGGTAGATGAAGGAGGAAATCAATTAGAAGGGTATGAAGCGCTAGGTTACATCCGAAAGGTAACAGCCGATTCGTTTAAAAAGGTCGCCCAGGGGATTCCCCCGGTGAGTAAAAGTATGCAGAAGAGCACAACCGAGGAAGATGTAGTACTTGAGAATTTCAATTGGCAGGAGGCCGAAGGAAAAATTCCTAAGCGCACTACTCCGGGCTTAGATGGCGTTCCCCTCAGGCTCATTAACGAACTAGGACATAACACTAAAGAAGCACTGCTGAAAGCCGTAGAAAAGTGCTTACAGGAGAGAGAAATACCAGACAGTTGGCGAAAAAGTAGAATTAATTTAATCTATAAAGGCAGCGGATAAAAGGATAACATTCGCTCGTATAGACCGCTAACCATTACATCGGTGCTATACAGGTTGGCGATGCAGGCAGTAAAATTAAAAATAGAAACGTGGGTAGAGCAAAGTGATATTTTGGGAGAACTTCAGAATGGATTCCGAATCGACAGGCGGTTAGACGATAACCTGTTTGTTCTTACTCAGTGTATAGAAATATCTAAAATATAAATCAGGCCCTTACACGTAGCTTATCTAGACATCACTGGGGCGTATGACAACGTTAATTGGGAAATTTTGTGGGATATATTGAAGGAAGTGGGCATAGGTGACGACTGTATACAGCTTTTGAGGGAGATATACGGAGAAAATACAGTTTGTGTAGAATGGGAAGGAATAAGTGGCAAGGACAGCTTTTAAATTAGCAAGGGACTGAGACAGGGATGTCCTTTGTCCCCGCTCTTATTCATGCTGTTCATGGTGAGGATGGAAAAAGCGCTAGAAGGTAGCAACATTGGATTTAATCTGTCACACAAACAGGCCGGCGCGATGGTTGAGCAGAAGCTTCCAGGTCTATTTTATGCTGACGATACTGTCTTATTTGCGGACAGTCAAGATGATATACAGCGGCTGGCAGATATATGCGGAAGGGAGGGCGAGGCTCTAGGACTAGGTTTTAGTGCAACAAAATGTGGATTGATGGTATTCAATGATCACGAAGACCATGCGGTCTTAATACAGGGCCAAGAAATACCGAGGGTAAGCGAGTACAAGTACCTCGGAGTATTGGTAAATGAGGGGGATAGATATATGGAGGTACAAGAGAAAGCATCGACAGCAAAGGGAAAGAGGAATGCTGCAATTATGACGGTCAGAGCGTTATGGGGATAAAATAGGTACGAGCAGCTTCGGGGGCTGTGGAAAGGTGTGATGGTTCCGGGGCTTACATTTGGGAACTCAGTGGTGTGCATGAAGTCAGAGGTGCAATCAGGAATGGATGTAAATCAGAGGACTGTGGGACGCCTCGCGCTGGGCGCTCACGGAAAGACGACAAATGAGGCTGTAAAGGGTGATATGGGATGGACAGGCTTTGAAGTGAGGGAAGCTGAGAGAAAAATGAGATTTGAAGAGAGGCGGAGGAAAATGAAGGGGAGTAGATGGGCAGGGAAGGTTTTCAGGTATTTGTATAGAAAAGGCGTTGACACGCAGTGGAGAAAAAAAACTAGGAGGCTCACCAGTAAATATACGGCTAGCAGTGTGGGCGATATGGCAACAAGGAGCATTAAGCGAAAAGTCAGAGAGGCGGAGAGGACTTATTGGATGACAGCGATGGAAAAGAAGCCGGCTCTCAGTGACTACCGAAAGGGAAAAACGAAATAAGGAGGGAGAGGTTTTATGATAATACAAGGGGAAGCGCTTTACTGTTTGAAGCAAGGTCGGGTTGCCTTAGAACGCGTAGCTATAGAGCGAGATTCTGTAACGAAGAAGAACAATGTACATGCTGTGGGGGGAACTAAGGAAACGATGGAACATGTACTGATTGAATGTGGCGATATCCACCCAGGCATACGTGTGGGCACGAGTCTACATGAAGCCTGGGGTTTTAAGGACAACAATGGAAAGCTGAACACGTCCGCGATAGAAATAAGTAAGAGACGGTTTTCAGTATTGGTAGCAGAAAGGTAGAGATAAAGGACAAAAATAAATAATGGGGAAAAATAAGGTCATTCTGCCTTAAGAGGCAGAGATATGGACCGTGAATCTATATTTTTCTTAGGTATAATAACATAGATTTAATCAATGTAGATAAGGCATTAGGCCAACACAAAAAAAAAAAAAGTTTTCTTTCCCTTTTCTTTCTTTTTTCGAGCCTGGTGGCAGACATGTTACCGCCCCGTTATACAGGGGACGCTCATAGCATCCATTCATCGATCCATCCTGAGCGGCACCTGCGCGCCGCGACGTCGCCACAAGCGCCTCAGTATGTCGACGGTGCCTACCGCTGTTTACAAACCTGGAATGGGTCTATAGCATCTACGCAGGTATGCTTCCATATTATGGCCACGTGTTTTTTGTTTTTTTTTTCTTTTTTTTTACATAGTAGCGAGTCACAGTCATGAGAGCGAATGTTCCGTATGGCAGAGATAGACGACGAACATCAACCATGTCGAATGGATGCCGCCTCTATGAAGCTACCGTTCACGGCCTCTGGATTTCTCTCACGTCGCTCCTCTCGACAATATTCAGGTATTGCCGAATATAAGACATTTAACAGTCAAAGAAATGAGCAAAACTATACCTGACAGATTTTGCATTTTAATGCGGTAAGACGGGACCGTGTATCACACTATACTTGGAAGTAGCGAGCGTTTCAATGTTGCCACAAGAAGCAAATCAACCTCTCGAGTGTCAAAAATACAGAGGCGTGGAAGCACGCACAGATAAAGAAACAGAAAAAAAAAGGGGGGGGGGGGCGGGGATGGAGCCCACGATAGATGCCATTCTCACGGCATGCCACACGAGTCGAAAGGAAAAAAAAAAAGAAAAGCTTTGGAATTCAGCGCGCAAAAGACGCTGGCTGCCGAAGCGCATATCCTCATTCAAATTTCGAGTATGATTTCCTTCGCGGCAGCCCGCATCCGGGCGTAGGGGTTTACATTTCTGCTATCCGAGCACGGCTCGCAACTCATTGTTCAGTACCGCGCGTTTCGGTGGATAGGCGGCAAGTATTTGCAGTAGCAGCTCCGACGCGCACCGGGTTTACGCCGGCTCGCTCGCTTCCCTGGGCGTGTTTGAATTGGCAAATGTATCGCCGGTGCGGGTGGCAGGGCGGCGCGGTTTGTGTTGGATACAGAAACGCACGCTCGCCCGGTTGGGGAAAACGTGAGCGCCATCGCAAATGCGGGCGCGAGTGTTTGATGCTTTACCTCGGCGGCAGCGGAAACGGGCACTGCGTCAATATTTGCTTTTTCGCTTGCTTCTTCGTGTAGGACGCGAGGTAATTCATCGGTGCTTTCTACTGCACTTTCGGAGCATGCGCGATGGGTCGGCGAATGTTTGCAGTCGGCGTAGATGTATGCGGAAGGTTTCGTTGCTATGGGTGAAGTTTCGTCTGTATAGCCAGGTGCTGTTGTATTGAGTGATAAAGCTTTGGTCTGCAGGAAAAAAAAAAATTGGCGAAGATTCACTAAGCCGCGCAAGGCTTGAAACAGCGAAACTGGACGATTTTGAAGGCTACTCTGGTTGCGTCTAAGTTGTTCTAGGACTTAGGTGATGAATGTTGTTTTCATGTTGCTTCAGGTCGTTGCGCTGGGGATGCCAGGTTGTTTCCACATTGACTCTTAGCGCAGAGAGGTTCATGTTAAACCACAAGCAGTCATAGGCACGACACGGATGTCCAAACTCAAGAGACAGAACCTCGTGTTAAAACCCAAGCGTTCGCACCTCTCATAGATCTACGAGCGCGTCGTCGTTGGCATACGCCTTACATTGCTTCGGGGTCTTCTCGCAGCCGCCCCTCCCTTTCCCGTTCTCTAGTAGTCTCTCGTTGTACGCACTCGGGGTCTTCGGCTCGCCGCCGTCGCTTCACAGCCATTTGTTGGGCTAACTGTTGACTTCTACATTTTGAGTGGACCAGTGGTGAGTCGTGGGATTTAGCCAATTTTTGTGGCACGTACCCATTTATAATCATGATAGTTTTCTGGTAGGCCTCACAGTGGCACATTCCAGTTTGATAAAGAAATTTTTCTGGTAGGCCGCACAAATTACGGCTAGATTAAAGAGCTTCGCTGTTTAAAACGCGGAATGACAAAAACAAGACAGACGAAGAACATAAATCCAAGAGCGCCAGCCTGCACGAAGTAAGCAGCACAGCCACAGCGAAAGATGGTGAAGCGATCTTTCTAGAATCCATTGTCAACTATCTTGAGGCGCCTACTACAAGAACTGTTGCAAGGTACCCACCCCGCCACAAATGATCGTCGTTCGCGAAGTGTAGAATTACCCAGTATGTTATGATTCATCATTTTGAGGAGCAGCGAGCTACACCCTACGAATCTGGCAGGCGTTATGCGCACTTATATAGCTGTGCAATTTGCTGATGCAGCAGCCTATGATTATAAACAATTATGACTCTGCTCTTTGTAAGGGGTAGGAAGCTTTAAACCATCCTCTTGTTAGGGAATTCACAGTGTGAGACGCCTAATGTGCTTTCGCGCTTCTGCCTCACAATATTACATATATTTACTGACTGAAGGTCGCGGGTTCGATCCCGGCCGCGGCGGTCGCATTTCGATGGAGGCGAACTGGTAGAAGCCCGTGTACTGTGCGATTTCATTGCACGTTAAAGAACACCAGATGGTCGAAATTTCCGGAGGCCTCCACTACGGCGTCTCTCATAATCATATCGTGACTTTGGTACGTAAAACCCCGGATAATATTATTATTAATATTATATATATTAAAGTGATTTCTCACCCGACATGACACCCGTATAAGGCATTTTGCGAAGATTATCCAAGCGCCGGAGTGGCTAAGTGGTAAAATACTTGACTGCAACGCGGTGTGCCTGGTTTCAAATCCCGCTCACAACATTGTTTGTTGACTTGTAATTTTTCCCATTGCGCGCGATTGCTGTGAAAGACGCGTGCGATGGTGGTGAACAACTACGCGTCCAAAATCGGCTGTTGCTCTAAGCTCATAACAGCTATCGCTGCTTGTATATGTGCTGAGCTGCATGGAACGGGCTACTTCACTGTTTCGCCAGCTTCCTGCACTAAGCAAAAGCCAGCGGGCTTTAAGGGCTCTTATCAATTTGTTGTTGTGTAACGTAATAGCCGTACTGAAGACCACCCGGTAAACTTGGAAAACATATAACACATATAAGTGTCTTAGAGTATGTCTTAGAGTAGAAGTAGATTTCATACGAATTCCAAGGTTGCAGGTTCGGTCCCCTGCCGGCGGCATGCGATCGTTTCATCCACTTTGCTTTCTTCATATTTGTATCATAATTACTACAAATATCATCCCCCATACTTTCCTTGGCATTATTGTCTGTTCGTTCTCACTAAATGAAACACGTATATTACATACTTGTGACTATCTTACTTTCAATGCACGCAACTAAATTACGACTGGATTGTCATCGTCATGATTGTCGCGCTCGCCTCTAAGTCATCTACAACGCTTTCACAAGCACGTCGACAAGCAATTTCACTGTCAACACATGCACATCATGCCCGGAGGAAGTCCTATGCAATGTCCGTAATATAATCACTGGCCACTACAGCAGCGCCTGTCCGGCCTCCGAAGCGTGTGCGCACGCCCCACAACTCTCGGAGTATCCGCGTCATTATCCTGCGTTATCGTAGCGTGGTGGGGCTAACATCTTCTGGCGTGGGGAGCATGGATTTTCAGAGCGTCAACGATAGTAGTTATTGGTACGCACTTTAAAACGGGATCTAGTGCAGGCGTTGACATTCTGTTTACATTTTCCTGGTTATTGCATTAGTGGAGCCTCTATATTGTGCGGCTAGGTACGCAAATGACGAGTCCGGCTCTGCCAATTTCTACGTCACTTTTCTTTTCTCCGATACTACAAGCGGCCCTTGATTATCTGCATAGGCTTGTGCAGGGTTTTCATTAGGGAGAGGGGGGCAGATTTATCGCATCGCCCCCCCGCTACTGTTAGAGTCTCAAGGAAACTAGCTCCGCGATGGATGAAAAAATGAGAATGAAGAGATGACTTGCGCCTCACAACTACCTACGCCCCCCGCAAAGCAACGTCGGGGATCCTCGCCTACGTTTATCATCGGAAACCTCCATGGCCGTAACCCTACTAATTAACCATTTCGCTAACGTAAGAAGAAAAAAGAAAAAACGTGCCAGAATTAACGAACAAACTTTTTTGCGTGCTAATTGTACAGTTTTTTTTTTCTGAATCAAACGGTGCATACCCTTCTTTCAATTCAGTGGCCGGGGTTCCTTTATTTCACCAATCGCATAAAAAATTATAACTCGAACGGTAGCTTCACCGCATGACAAAACATTACCAGATGACAATAAAATGAAAGCCGAGGCATAAATGGTCGAACATGAACAAGTGTGGCCTTCTAGCATCAGATATACATGTATGACGAGTGTACTCTTCATTTGTTTAGCGTGAGACCAATTTTTGTTGTTAACGAGTACAATCTGCCATCGGTCATATTCTTACAAAATCTTATCACGACTATACTAGAAAACGTTACCGAAAAAGTCAAGGAACCACGGGACAGGCCTGGCTGAAGAGAGATGAGGCAAACTTTGTACCCCCCACCTCCCCGCCTTTGATGATTACAAATGATTACAAATGATTACACATGCAAAAATTAATATACCTGTGAAGACAGCCCACAACGCTCCGACAGGTTTCGTTTTGGTAAAATCGCCGTCTCGCAGGTAACTCACGTTGCGAAAGAGCATTCTCAAATTCATCTCGTTACGAGGACGACATTGCCTCGCAAAATGCTCTCTAGTCCCCCCCCCCCCCCCTCCTTTTACCGTGCGAGCAGAGCACAAGGGATTCCAAGCCTTGTCGGCCCACAGTGGCGCGCCACGATGCCCGGAATTTCTCCCCCGCCTACCTGTCAGAAGAAGCGCCTAGCGTGATTTCGCGCTCGATTGGGCGCGCGTGCACTCTTTCCTGCGCAAGGAAACGGTCGCGGTAACCGTGCTGAGTGCCAGTATAACCTGCGCCTCACTGCGCACGCTCGTAGCGCATGCGAACTAATTAACGGCGGAACGCGGGGGGCTTTGAACATTCCCCCCCCATCCCCCTCAATCGCCCAGCAGCGCTTGGCCCTGCCCGATTCCAATAGAGCCGACAATAGATAGCGGCTGTCGACGAGTTAGGGCGGAAGTTAGAGAGCGCCGGCGCGCGCGGTTCGTTAGGGGGGCGATTCTCGTTGTAATTGCGTTTTCAGCGAAAGTTCGAAACATAAATTGATTACGCTACGCCGCGGTGGACACTTCAATTTAGACCCAAGCTGGAGAGCCCGCTATCTGTTCTTTTTTTTTTCCTCGTGTGTGTCCGCACGTGTGCAGCTATTAGGGACAGAATGGGCGAGTCGTATTTCACCGTGTTTCAATTGGCAGTGAGGCGCTACCTTTCGGGGACGGCTGTATCTAGCCGACTTTCGGCGTTCGGCCCAATGGCCAGTTCAAAACCGATAAAGCGGTGTTTGAGATGAGTTTGTGCTTTCATCTGCCCGGTACTGATCCGCGGCCTAGGCGTCGCATGAGGCTGAATTGGCAAAACATTTCACGCGTAAGTTCTCTGTCTATTGACGAGCCCGCTAATGTCTTGTCTCACATAATTATCGGTAGACACATTCCCTTACAGATAATTGCAACTTGAAACGCTTGCGTAACGCTAGCTTGCATTAAAATGCCCCTAAACCGCTCCGAGTTCAAGGAGTACGATTGGTTTTTTCTTGCCTTCGCTGCGCTTCAGAGGAGTGGTTTGTTGGGCGAGTGTTTCTGCCCTTCCTACAGGAGGTCGATTCCACGAAAGATAAAAAAACGTGGTATACTTGATGTCTCCGATTTTCCTGGTAATTTTGCATATTATGCCCGCATCATCGAATAGCACGAAATCACAATTTGTTTTCAAATAAAAAATTTTTTGAACCAAAGAAAAATCGACAAGCGTCGCCGGGTGGCGATGGCCATTTTACGAAGAGTGCGTTTTCGTAAATTCGCGATCATGCTAACAGCCACGCAACCTCTATATCACAAATATCTTTCTGCGTGGCACAAATAGAAGTAAAGGAGAAATAGCTCATATGATGTTCTCTTATTCTGGGCAAGTTATGTATTTTTCAAAGTTCTCGAAAAACGCTGCGTTTTTCAAACTCGCTCGTTTTTGGGGCGCAAATTCTGCTTCTGTGGACGTCATAGCTTGTTCATATTTACAGCATTGATAGGCCTTCATGTGAGTAGTTATCCTCTGCCTTTGTATTTGTCTAGCAATTTTTGAAGTAAGAAATTTTGTAGCTCGAAACATCAAAAAAGCAAAACTGTTGGTCAATTTAAAACTCTGTAATTAAAAAAACCCCATTCTCAATTTTGCTCAAAAATATTTGGCTTGTTCGCAGAGGACTGAAAAATGATATTCTTAGAAAAACATGTTGCATCATTTTCATCAGAACAAACTTACAAATTTTCAAACATTGTGTTTTCAGAGTGTGTTCGCTACTGCGTAAATGACATCTCTTGTGGTAAGAAAATACGATAACACGCTTTTATTCTTCTCTGAGGTTGCGAAATAACAAATTATGAGGCATTTTCTGGGAGTAGAAAGTGTTCTGTGAGAAAACGACCACTTGAATGAAATGCAATTGAGTATAAATCTTCACGCTTTTGCGCAAAAACGCGGGGACGAGGAGAAGCAACACAAAGACGCGCGCAACTAACAACTCTTGTGTTGCTTCTTCTTATCCCCGCGTTTTTTGCACAAAATCGTTAAAATGAAAGTTTTCCAACTAGGCCGGTACGCAGTTTTGCTTTAGTGCATTTGAGTAGTTTGCGACATCGTTGCAGTACTCGTAGACGGGCAGCATGCACCTTTTCATGTCTGTGTACTTACTTTTATTTTTCAATAAACGTGCTAATACAAAACCACTAATGCGTGATGAAAAACAGTGTAGATGAAGGTTACCTTCTAACACGGTTATAAATTAAGAATCCAAAAACGGCGACAGTGCCGACCGGCGAGCACCGCAGTGGAACCTGAGGACCACAGCCACGCATGCTTCGGCCGGGTTTGTCGCTCTGCAGCACAGAATGTTGGGACGTAGATTGCGTAGGTTACACGATACATCTGTGCGCATCGCAGCCCGACCCCTTCTCTGGATGCGCACCGTACACGGATCGTGTTGGAGATCGAGGGGCCCACGCTCCGCGCCTTAGTGTAAGCAGAGTAGCGTGCGTTGTGCGGCCGCGCGCAACGCACGGCGGTTTAATACGGTGAACAATTGAAGTGGTTGCGCAATTGCGAGGCAAGCCACAGAAAACTGACCTGATCAGTGGACCTGCCTGCGAGATCGAGTGCTTCCAGAAATGAAAGAGGGGGTAGGAGAAACTTTTTACTCCTGTGTAAGGCATCCTGTCACGGTAGGTTGGTCTATGCAGACCAGGTGAGATTCACACGAAACATGCTTCGTCCGTTGCCAGAACTACTGCCACCGAGATTCACGTAATTGACACGATTTAAACTCCGTTAATCGCATATGGTTTGAAAATACACAATTTTGTGCTAGCAAAACTCAACCTTTGGACGACTACTTTGTAGAAGCTCGTTTCCTTTCGTGAAGAGACCTTGCCTTTTATACCAACCTTTTCGATTCTGGCACAGCACGGCATAGAGATTCTATTCGTTAGCATCCAGGATATAAATTCCGTTCTAGCCAAGCAGAAGGAAGTGAAAGAAGGCACGACTGGAGGGGCTGCCTTTGGACTGAGAGATAACGAACACAAGCGATGTCGCGAACTACTCGAAATGCATTTCATTCAAGTGGTCGTTTTCTTACAAAACTCTTTCTACTCCCAGAAAATGCCTCACTATTGTTATTTCGCAACCTCAGGGAAGAATAAAAGCGTGTTATCGTATTTTCTTGCCACAAGAGATGTCATTTACACAGTAGCGAACACACCCTGAAAACACAATGTTTGAAAATTTGTAAATTTGTTCTGATGAAAATGATGCAACATGTTTTTCTAGAATATCATTCTGCAGTCCTATGAGAACAAGCCAAATAATTTTGAGCCAAATTGAGAATGGGGTTTTTTTATTATAGAGTTTTAGATTGACCAACTGTTTTGCTTTTTTTGATGTTTCGAGCTACAAAATTTCTTACTTTAAAAATTACTAGAGAAATACAAATGCAGAGGATAACTATCCACATGAAGGCCTATTCGATGCTGTAAATATGAACAAGCTATGACGTTCACAGAAGCAGAATTTGCGCCCCAAAAACGAGCGAGTTTGAAAAACGCAGCGTTTTTCGAGAACTTTGAAAAATACATAAGTTGCCCAGAATAAGAGAACATCATATGAGCTATTTCTCCTTTACTTCTATTTGTGCCACGCACAAAGATATTTGTGATATAGAGGTTGCATGTTGTTAGCATGATCGCGAATTTACGAAAACGCACTCTTCGTAAAATGGCCATCGCCACCCGGCGACGCTTGTCAATTTTTCCTTAGTTCAAAAATTTTTTTATTTGAAAACAAATTGTGATTTCGCGCTATTCGATGATGCGGGCATAACGTACAAAATTACCAGGAAAATCGGAGACATCAATTATACCACGTTTTTTTTATCTTCCGTGGAATCGACCAGGAGCTATCTCCGCTTCGCCGCCTATTTCTTCATAAAACGCGTGGGCAATGTCAGACGAAGCATATAGCCTATCAGGATTTTGCTCTTTTCGTTTACACGCTATTATCTCGGCTTGTGCAATCGAAAATGCGCGAAAAAGAAGTGAAATCAGTAGATAGAGCATGATTGTAATTCGAGACAACGCAGAAGGGGCATGCGACTGCATTAAAAGCATGGTAGGACGTACTTTGCAACTTATGCCCCTCGTATATCAGGCCAATTGAGAGTCCATATCCCCATGACGTCGCGTAGACAGACTGACGTCAAGAATTGTGCCGAAAGCATGCAAAACTCCAGGAGAATTACGCTCTCGTGCTTTGTATCTTTAGAGGTTGCTTAGGGGCGCATTAAAACGAAGCCTGTGTACGACATGTTGGTGAGATTTCTTATTGTCTGTAAACAGGAAAGTCTCAGAAATAAATTAATAAACGAAATCAAAACAAAACTCTCTGGTGGGGAACGCTTTGAGCTCAGGCATCCCCGCTCCGATGGCCAGTGCCTTGAGCACTGAGCTACACACATAGGCTTGCGGAGAGTGAATATATCTGAACCATACAAATGCTTTCTTCTTGCAGCGCAAAAAAAAAACTAAAAAGACAGTTTCTAAGAAGGCTTTGACAACTTTCGTAGGTGTGGGATAAAATGCCTATGCAGGACAAGGTGTAGAACTTACACGGAGACTTGTACACGCAAGGAAAATTCTGGCTTTGCGAAAATTTCATGACAGACATTCCTTTCGGTGGTCGCACGATCCGTCTTTTAAGTGGCCGCTCACGAAGCTTACGAAAGCTAGAAAAAAAAATGACATGCCATGCTGATACCACAACATGTCGACCAAATATAAAGTTCGTACCTTTGTAGAGTGTAATGATGTCATGATACGGTGTGTGTAGGGCATCACATCCTTTTCGCCATGTTTCTGCAGACCGTATGCGAATCAGTGACCACTGTGATTGGTCCGTCCGGCGCCGCCATTATAAAATCATGTATGATGGCCAGGGCGATAGCGCCCCTTCCGCAGGATGTGTGTCATCTGGACACATGGGTACGCCTCGCTCCATCGCAATGAACGTGCTAAATGTGGATGCTCGAGAGCTCACAAACCCGGTGCCATGGGAAGTGCTGGCCAACCCTGACGGCACACCAACAGAACCACTAAACTACACTGAAACGCTGCAACATTACAGAAAAAGCAGGGTGTAACCTCTCATCACCACACGAATCCTTCAACCGAGAGGAGGCTGTTGCAAGGCTGCAGCTTGACACTAATCCATTTCACTGTCTCTTCACCCTTCACCTCTTCAACTCATACTGCGTTCACTCTGGAGCGAAGCCCACAGTGTATCGCAGCACCTTGGAATATCCACACCCACCGGGCTCACATACCCTCACATTCCTCCTGGTAGACCGCGGTGACCAGTTCAGAGCCGCAGAAACAGCGTCGACTGGTACAGTGGACACGTGGAGGAGCGCAAGCCAGTGGGGCCCTGAACTGAGGGCTCCATTTTGCGAAGATTATCGTTCATCCGTCTACAAATTAGGTCGCTCGATCTCTCTCTACATTCATGATGAATATTTTTGTATATTTGATGAAAATTCTGTGTAAGCTCATTACAACTGATTTGCTAAATCACGGCTTTTACTTTTTGGGAGTGAAGCAGGGTAACCAACAGAGACGAAGTCGTACGGGCATAACAATAAGTACTTGCCCATTTTTTTTTATTTTTTCGAAGCATCTTCAAGATATAGTGTGGTTCTGTGTTAACTGGTCTAAGTGCCTTGGGCTCTAGCACGGATCGTGGCCAACGAAGCCAGACAACTTCGCCAACGTGACCTGGGTGACCACCCCGGGCATGTACTTGTTGTCCCGCTCGACGGTTATCGCGAAAGCAATCACTATTGGAAAGGGCAGGCTAAAGATACACCGCAGAAAGCAGAGAAGTGGAAAGGAGGCGCCCTATCGATCTTTGCCAGAGCCACCATTTGCAACCTGTTTTTCGTCAGCAAGCTCAGGTACGTTATGCAGGCGCTGCATTGCTCACGGACTAATGTGCAGAAGTTCCATAGAATATTTGCCATTTTTGTATGGGTTTCTCAATGGGAACAGTGGAGCCGTACCAACTTATTTCTACGGGTCAAATACAGCGGGCTCGGACTGGGTCACCTCTTCTTATGTCAGCCGGTTAACCGGTTTTTTGTTTTTTAGAGACGTCACTGATCCTGTCCTGCGAACCCTAGGTCAATTGCGACCGGGTAGACTGCTGCTTGAGTATGTTGTGTCAATCGAAGGTTGTGTAGGAGGGATTGGTGGCTTTTATAAAGAAGTAGTGTCGAGTGTGAAATTCCTCAGCGTACGGTTTTCGAGAGACTACCTTGCCAATATCAAACGAAAGGAACATTACTTCGCTCTTTGTGATGTTGCCTTGCCTGTGCCTTTGTATAGGTCATTGCAAAGTGGAGGCCCAGGCACTAATGTTTTAAGGAGAGTAAGAAAGCGAATATAGAGATAACAGCCCGCTTGTAGCCCGAAGCCACAAGGAAATACGTACGAATTTTCCAGAAAGAAAACTTCTTAGTTGCTGAAAAATTCTTCCTGGTCCGGGGTTCGAACCCGATCCGGGGCGGTCGCTCTACCAATTGAGCTAATCGGGAACCTTGTGGCTTCGTGCTACAAACGGGTCGTTGCCTATTTTTCCTTTCCTAACCCTTCCGGCCACTTTGCGTGATTCCGCATAACTAATTTACGGAGTAAAAAACAAGTGCGTGAAGCCTGGAACAAAAACATTCTTCTTTCAGGTTCATTCAGGAACATTGCCGTTTGAAGCCTATTTTTGGAGGGAAAGGGATGCTTTTGACGTGAGGTACACGCTGTTAAATTTGCAAGCTGCCATGAACAATGGATCATGTTTTTTTTGCATTGTTGAGAAGGGGTTTATTTTTGGGATGTGTTACAGAGAGCTATCAAGAAAGAATTACTTTACCTCTGGACCCCTACAGCATTCGGTTCTTGGATGTCGATAATGAAGGCAGTGTTCCTTTGGACGCCATCATGCCCATAACCTCCACTCGTTGTGGCGAACTAGAATGGCAGGTTACCACTTTGACAAATATGCGCGGCTTGCACGAGCCTACTTTAGAGAAAGTATTCGTTCGTTTGAGGAAGGTGATAAGGCAGCAGCGGAACCACCCGAGTGGCTCTCAAGAGTAGAGCCGCTGTTGACATTACGCGAATTTTAACATGATGACACCAGCTTGACGCTGGTTGGCAACTCAGTCCCCGAACGTTTTTTTTTTGTACATTGGGTGGTTTTATGACAAGTCTTGATTGTATTATATGTTGTTTACCAAAGCCAGGTAATTAAGAAAAAAAATGGTATGGCTCAGTGGTAGAACAAAGATGGCCGGAGTTGGATTCTCATTCGGCCCCGAAGTTTTTTGTTATTTATTATATTTGCATCTTTCTAGATTTTTTGGTCGCGGTCAAGGTGATGGTTTTTGCGCTCACAACCAACTACGCCGACACGAAAATTTCTGCTAAACGAGCTCTTTTACGCTCTCGCTTTAATAGCGATAGGCAAACGGACTTTGAATCAATAGAACAGTGTATCTATCTAGGCCAAATATAAGCAGGGGCGCTTACTCATACCAACGAAAGCCACTGAAGAATACCACTGGGTTGCTGTGCATACGGCAAGCATCTCGTGACCGGTAACTTACCACTGTCAGTAAAGCCCAGTGTACAACTGTTGTATTTTGCCAACATTAATATGAGACAGAAACTTGGAGATTAACAAAGAAACTCGAAAAAAAAAATACGGGCCACCCAGCGTGTAATGGAACGAAATATAATAGGCGTAAACCTAAAAGATGGCAAGAGAGCTGGGTGTGTCAGAAAACAAGGACGTGTAGCCGGTACCCTTGTAGTTTTCTGAAGGAAATAAGAATCGCCTGTGTGGTTCATGTTGACTTTTTGACAGGATATGGCACTGGCAAAACACGGGCACTAGAAAAAACACGCAAACATCACAGGCGCTGACCCGCAACTACGATTTATTGTAAAGGAAAAGTAACATATATATGTCACATCTGACATATGATCAGGCTACTCTCGCCCAGTACATACTGTTAAAGCAAAATATAAGAAGATAATAATAATAATATCTGGGGTTTAACGTCCCAAAACCACCATATGATTATGAGAGACGCCGTAGTGGAGGGCTCCGGAAATTTCGACCATCTGGTGTTCTTTAACGTGCACTGACATCGCACAGTACACGGGCCTCTACCATTTCGCCTCCATCGAAATGCGACCGCCGCGGCCGGGATCGAACCCGCGACCTTCGGGTCAGCAGCCGAGTACCCTAACCGCTATACCACCGCGGCGGACATATAAGAAGATAAGCAAGGAGCAAGCAACGAGTGCCTCAGAGGTCAAAACCTCAGAATGCTGATGAGATATGAAAATTCTAGTTCTGTTAATGTGATGGAGCGGGCGCTTACACATTTTCCCCTGCATCTCCAAATGTCAAAGGCCTCTATTAGTTTTCTGGCAGTTACATCACGGTGTTTTGATAAAATAGTTGAATGAAAACAAAAAAAAACAAACAAAAAAAAACAAAAACAAAAAAGGAATGCAAACGCTCCAGCCACAGCGTTGAGACATATGTGCACAGTAATGAAAAGGACAGATAACAGACTGTCGTTTGGGACGTCGGAATACACACTAAGGCACGGGAAGCGCTGCCGAGGAAAATAAAGTGTTAGGTGGAGTGAATAAATTACGAATTAAAAGATGCGTAAAATGGAATGAGCTCGAACAGGACTGGAAGGGCTGAACATCATTGGGAGACGCCTTCATCCTGCCTGAGGACATAAGACAGGTGGGTGACAATGCACGTTCTCACCAATTCATTAAAAAAAAAATAAAAGGCTTCGAATACTGTACTCATGAATTGCAGTTTCAAGATGTCCATGTAATTTTCACACATTTCCGTCTTTTCGTCTCTCAGCACCATTTTAGCCTGGCTTATATATGACCCTCCAGCCAAATGGAATGACCTTCCGCTGTGTCAAGTGGCAATAATATATTACCCAGTAAAACAAACGACCCGCCACGTATCGGTTTGCTTTCTTCATTGTCAAATATATCTGATGAGAGATTCACTGGCCATGCGTCGATTTTGGAGGGGTTCGATCACGCAGCATCTGTTTTCATACATGGGTCACAAGAGCTCGCATAAAAAAAGTCACAAAAGGCCATCTTCTTTTCTTTCTTTGCCAATTGCACCGATTCGCCCCCCCCCCCCCCGCTTCCAGTAGTTTTCTGGACCTATCATGGTGTTGCACTGCCTCCGTGATCCACCTTTCACCAAGTTAGGATGTCTTGTGCTGACGAGATGGTGTGACGTGATGGCAAGACGTGGCGGGGAATTCGCGACAGCGTCAAAAATATTGGCGATTTGAAACGTCACAATGATGTCACGTGACACTGAGGTCATGTGACTTTTGGTACGCCGACGGCACACATACATTCCCTTGAGTATCACGTAAGTTTTGTCGAAGTTTTATTCATTATTTTCATTTTTCTACCATTCGTGCAGTCTCGCGAAGTAACGTAAGATCTCGCTAAATATTCCAATGCGCCATTAGGTGTTGCAAAGGATCGTCAGACCTTGCAAAACCTCACAAAATGTGGCAACGTCTTCTTAGTCTTGCGATTTTGGGCTTTCACCTTAATAAATGAGGCCGGAAGGTGACCGAAAGAAAAGCATTCGAGCAACGGTGAAGATATTAGAAGAGCTGAGCGAAGAAAGCAATATACCGGTGCTGGCAAAGTGCGGGGTCCAATTTTATTGCCGCGTAGGACAGGATTGATGGTACTGGCAGCCAGAAATTGCGAGCCTCTAAAAGGCTGGATGTTAAGTTCCATGCTGTCATATATAAAAGATCTACTGCGACGATACGAGCTTAGGCAGACGGCGGAGATTTAGAGCGTCAACGTGAATAGCGCGCTTGGTTTAGTGGTACGTCGTCGAAGTAACACCACTAGACAAAAAAGCATGCATTTTCCCCACTTCGTGAGTAGCTGTTTATAAGGATAGCTACAATGAAACTCTAAGGTATACTACAATAAATGCAATATCTAGCTGCTTCGGTGCAGCCTATAGTCAACAGTAAGAAGCCGCAGATTTTGCACATTTTACAACACAGCCTACACAGTGTTTTATGAAGTGTTCCTTCTCGGCGTCTCCTCTATTGTGTCGGTGCTACAATGACGTAGCATATGCCACGTAAATAATGTGATACGATCAGCTTGAGCAGCTGGCTTTTTCACACGTTTGTCTACGCATTGGGCGAATATTTGATCGCTTCGAATGATCGAAGGAATATTACAGTATTGAAATTACGTTTGAGAATAACATAATTTTTTTTAAATGAACGAACGGACTTATATTTGATTTCATATAACCACCCTGAAGAGAGTATTTCACTGCAGCGGGATGGTACTATGGTGCAAAACTACTGATCAAGGAGAAATACACACTGCCATAATGCCACACTTGATTGTTAAACGTACATATTTCCTGCACCTCAATTAATTCTTTTTTCTAAGTTTTGAAGCGTGTCATACAAGCTCACGCGCTAAGTGTTTCAAATTTTAAAATAGAACGCGTTTGACGGCTTGTAACTTGCCCCCTCCTACTGCTATTCAAATCTTGCTACTATTCGAAGTTGCATCCCTTCGTTTCGAATCGTGACATTTGCACGCGCCTAGTTCCAATTTTTAAATGTATGGTTCAAATTAGTTGGATCATGAATAAAATTCTCCTTTTCTTTTATAATACGCGATATATAATATTCCAACTACTCTATTCCAAATTATTCGACTAATTCACTATTCGCTTATAATTCGCTTCCAACCTCTATTCACCCATTCCTGCACTTTGCCACAAACAAACAAAAACAAAACAAACATGGCAATAGTGGCTGCTAAAGATACAAATATGGGGGATAAGCTATATAATGGAACTTTATGTTCGTTCGTTGATTTTCTTAATGCTTTGTTTATAGGGTTTTCTTAATGCTTTGTTTATGGACCAGGCGCACACATGAATGACTTACCTTCTATTGACATGTATACAGATTTTGTTTCATATGCGGACGACACTAGTCTTTTTGATTCGTTTAATAATGAATCAGACTTGCTTTTACACGCGAATAATTGTGCTGTCCGAAGTGTTCGAGTGGTCCTTGTGCAACAGCCTACAAATTAATTGAAAACAAAAATCAAAACGCGTTGTTTTCGTTGCGGAAAAAAGAAATTTCTGTCTTGTGTCCTAAACGTAGGCTCCAAATTGCTTGATGCGGTACAAGAGCACAATGTTTTCAGATGTTGCGTTTTCTGGTCGCATGTTGTGGAACTCACACATGGAATGTGTAGCAAAGAAGGTGTCTGCTGCGTTTTCTGTGCTATTTAGACGCCGTCATTTGTTTCCACCTCGAGTAATATTCCATTTTTATCATTCCCTTTTTCGTATTGGTTAAAGCAGCGCAAAGAACTGGATGAAAAAGTGGGCCCAACAAACGCTTACTCGCAACTGGAAGGTTTATTTAATAAAACCTTCCAGTTGACCACTTCTTAATCCTGTTGTTTGCGCTGCTTTAACTAATATGGAACCCTACCAACAAGCCCAGCTGTTGACCTTGCTCCCTTTTTCGGACGCATATAGGCTATTGCACATTAATACGGGCTACAACTACAAAACGTAACATTAACAGGCTGTAGCGTCTCGAAAAGAAATCTATTCGTTCTAATAATAATGTTCACTCATTACACCTTACAAGACCTTTAATAAAAAAAAACAGAATAATTAGCATCAAAGCTGTTCACGCTTATCGTCTCCTACATGAAACATTTCGCTGGTAAGAAAACTGCAAAATACCTAAATAGTCAACTCCAAGTTCAAGTCCCGTTGAAGATTTAAGGCCATCTTCAGAGACTGTCTCTCTGGTGCGTATAGCCTGCATTCACAGAGGACATGATTGAGGTCTCCTGGGATGTTATATCGTAGACACAATGGTGACTCAGCATATTCTGGGTCCCATGGCAAACCAGCTCCAGTGCGTTACGGGCCACGAAAGCACTGCCGACTTTCTTGCGGGCCACGAGCCTGAATGAAACTTTGTAAATAGTGTAGTCTACGTGTGTGTGGCTGTATGTGTTGTGTGTTTATTAGTGTATATATCATAATCATCACCCAGCCCCTGGAGTAGCTAGCATGTCAGGCGAAAAGCCAGACAAACAACTCCAGCTATTCATTAAAATATTTCTCTCTCTCTCTCTCTAAACAGTCAGCCATCGTAGACCGTCCCAGCGCCCGGGTTTGCACACCGACTCGAAAGATTGATGATAAAGCGTCATCGAAGAAATTACTTTACGCAATCCCTTAGTTACAACGTACCCGCGCAGTTGATTCAACTGCAGAAGTGCGTGAATAGAGATACGGTTTTATTGCGAACTCAATTGCACGATATCTTTCCTGAATAAATTTTGCTTGCCTAATTGAAACTTGGAAATTTAGCTCATGTCCATGCCTGTTACAATGCATTCAGCAGATGTATACTTATTTCTAAGAAGTTCCATGGGGATATTCTATCCTATTACTTTTTATTACTGATTTTCTTAATATTCATTTTGACAGCGCAACAGTTTGTATTTCCGTAGCCGTTATGTTATTTATGCATATTTCAATCTGTTCTAGTGCACCCACATGTACTTCGCTGTGTTTATGCCCAGAGAACCATGTGTTGTATTGATGAAGACATGTCAAGCAAAAACCTTGCATCACGCATGTGTGAACTGCTGTTCTTCCGTGGTTGCAGCCTCCTGGCCTTTTCTGGCCAGATTTCCTGCCAGATGGCCTTCAGCATTGTACTTCGTGCATGTTGTAAATAAAACATGGCTTGACTTGACTTAAGCAAAGTATTGCCTCAAAAGCCGAAAATCATTATGCCATGCACGCTGTGTTTAGGAAGGTGTGAAAGCTGTTGAGACACTTGCTTAGAATGTACTAGTGGCTTAGTTGGTTGAACAACATAACGCAGCGCACAGCAAGTGATAGCACGGAGCGTTTTGTTTGTGTTTTATTTTCTTATTTTTTTTTTGTCAGCCTTTGACCAAGTGTGCGCAGCATTGTGCTATAAGTCAGATGTGAAACATTCTGATATACTTAATAACCAGTAACAGCGCAAGGACACTTCTTACGCTCTTATTAATTCTTAAGTATGCCGTACCAACACGACCAGTCTCTTATATGCTAATAGACAATTTTAGTTTGGCGTGATTAGCTGAATGGCAGGTTTAAGGGAATAGAAGGGTGGAAATGTACATGCGCAACACGCTTAATTTACGACCGATAGCGTTTACCAAACTTCACTTCACTTCACTTCACTTTATTTCCTTAAAGTCCCCCCGTTAGGGGGTATTACATAAGGGGTGGTGTTTAGTAAAACTATACAGTGATGTTTTTAATGGCTTCAGAAAACATAGAATGGTTAATGATGGCAGAAATGGCTTGAGGAAGGCCATTCCAGTATTTTGCTGCTCGTATGAAAAAGGAGGCTTCGAAAGTAGTTGTCCGGGTGCGTGGTAGTGCGACTTGAAGCGGATGACCAGCGCGATGAGATATGTGTGGAGAGGGCATGATGTACGGTGGATGATTCAATGAGCTGAAATACAACATATGAAAAAGAGAAAGGGCGGCAATCTGTCGGCGAGAAGCAAGTGTTTCTAAACCCGATTGCACCTTTAAAGATGAAATGCTGATATCATATGAATATGCAGAGTAAATGAACCTGGTAGCCCGATTTTGAAGTGATTCGAGTTCATTTATGATATATGTTTGGTGCGGACTCCAAATGGGAGATGCATATTCGAGCTTCGATCTGACAAATGATTTATATGCAAGCATTTTTACATGTGGTGGAGTATGACGTAGGTGTCGTCTAAGAAATCCTAGTGATTTATTAGCAGCTGAAATGATGTTAGTGGTGTGATGACGCCAAGAAAGGTCATGAGACAAGGTGACACCGAGGTATTTGAATGATTGAACTGACTCTAATGGAATATTAGCGATTGAATAGGTGAACATAAAAGGGTTACGGCGGCGAGAAAAGGAAACAAGCTTACATTTATTAGGATTTAGGTTCATTAGCCAGCGTTCACACCATGTTTGTATGTTGTTAAGGTCATGCTGAATTGATGTTTGGTCATGAGTGTTGGTTACTGAATGGTAAATTACACAGTCATCTGCAAACATGCGAAAGTTACAGGATACATGCATTGGTAGATCGTTAATATAAATTAAGAAAAGAAGAGGTCCTAAGACAGACCCTTGCGGGACACCTGACGTTACAGGTAGTTGGTTAGAACAATGATTGTTAGAACAATGATTGACGCACGCTACGTGTTTGCTCGGTCAACGTAGTGTACAATAAAGGGCCTCTAAACAGCCCCATATGGTACAAAAATAGAGATCATTATTCTCCGTTGGCATTTCTCGTCTTTTTGGTGCACTTCGTGACGACAGGACAATAATTCGTCGGACGTCATTAGGGTGCATACTCTTGATTGGTCCATATACGAGAAATATCAATTGTGAATTGTCTCCAACCCTGCTTTACCATGCAGTCGCTCAACCATTCCTCCTTGTCTCGCATGACTATCATGTGCCGTCGGCTGACTTCACTTCATTTTGTGTGTTTACAAACTGCTCAAGCCGGAGATTACAGCGTGTCACCGACAAGCGCAAAATCCTGATAGGCTCAAAGCCTAGTGCTGACGCTGCACATGTACCTTACGAAGAAATAAATGGCGAGGAGGAAATATCGAGTTTAGCAAGGCTGTGAAGGCGAGAAAGATACTACTCTCTCGTCCTTGAACTCGAGATGGTTTCGGGTTCCATTAAACATGGCTACGGTTTCGGAGGACCACTTCGAACTGAGTTGAGCGTTGATGTAGACAGATTAACTCCGTTCGCAGCAAAAGACTCCGTAAAATGGCTTCGCTTACCTTCTGACAGCTCAGATGACGATGTATTATGGCCAGCTCGGCGCAGTTTTCGTGATCAGTTCTGAATGGGAGCGCTCCTGCCTAAAAGGAGAATCGTCGTAAACAATTTGGCAGCATATAGATTTGCGCTTTTGGTGCGTGGTTCATATTTACTTACTCGTTATATTACTAAAGAAATGAAGTTATGTTACTGGATGCGGGGATAGATCGAAGCAATCATTTCATTTATTTTTTCTTTTCTTTTCACTTTTTTTTAATGCATTCATCCTCCACTAGGCGACGCCGCCATCACAGCTTGCGCACGTATTGTTCTACATGTAACGCCCCCCATACTAAAACGCGCTTTTCGCAACGAACCTTTGCGACATGGCAACGTTATTTACTTTAAAAGGACAATAAAGATAAAACCAATTTTTCGCGCATTGGTAAATCACTCTTTCGCAATACCAAAATCACCACGCTTACCGCGAAAGTATGCGTGGTAAGCGAGAAAACTCGCAAAAACGAAATATGGGTGGTGACACCACCTCAAAATTTTCTCACATACCGCCATGACCTTGTAGACTTTGACAGCGTGTACTAGGGCCTAAGTAAAAATGTTCACTCTCATCTGAGGTGGCCAGACACTTAACTTACCAAAGTTTCAGGCAATTTCATTGAGCCAATGTCGTCAAAACCCAAAACCCACATTTTGAAATCCGTGCAGTCATGCACGCAGTTTTCGGCGCGCAATTTATACACGAAACGATCACCTTGAATGACTCCTCTATTATTGAAGCTATGATTGTGAATTTAACGATATTACAGTTTTCACAGTTTTCACAGTACACTTTATCAGTCTAAATCATTTCATCGTTTCACTTTAGTGTCTCTTTAAGCCCCGCTAACGCTAAACTAAACGTGCGTAACCCCTAGCAACGCCCAACGTTGCCACAACGTTGAAGCAACTTTTTGAATATTGCGGCAACGTTGTGTCAACATTTGTTGCCACTAGAGAATGTAACGCCGCAAGATCGGTCGCAGCCCGAGAAACAGGAAGCGTTCACGAATACACGCTCTATACCCATAATCCTCGAGGCAGCGCGACTATCTAAGCACCTTAGGGCGCTCTAGTAAGGTAAGCCGTTAAAAACTATTGCAGATGCCACGTGCCGTAGGAGGTCCCTGTTTAATGCCATTGTGTTCGCCACGCGTGTAGGCTTGTTTTTGCAGTAATATATTGTTAAAAGAGCCTCGACAGGATACTACATTAAGCTCGATAACGCCTTTGCTTGACGTGCATCCGTTTTTACGGCTTCCGCTTCACGCTCGCTGCTTTTCTTGCGCGTTTCTAAACATTGACACGTGGCGCATGATAATGTTATTTGCTTGTTCATTATGGCTCCGAAAACAGAAAATATTATGTAGTCTTCTGGTGATAAGCTATGTTGAAATACCTTGACGCCCTTCCCGGAAACCATCGCAAGGTATAACACGTTATTTTTTCAAGCTAACTTATGTTATTGGTTACGCGCGACTTTTTAAAATGAAGTGATATGACATGATGGATCAGTATAGTGAATACACAACCATCATAAGATATCATAACCTTTTCTTTAAAAGCGCATTAGTCATCGTAAAGAATCATTGCAAACCAATTTTTAGGCACTTAATATATTCGGGCAGAACGCGCACCCATCGATGCCGCCACTAACTTACATCGCCATGTCAATAATCACTTTACTTTATTGTCAGAAGAAACATTGTCGAAGAACGTGGGTGTGTTCGGCCTTATAGTTTTTAGTGGCCGTATTAACTATAAAAAATAATGGCAGGGCAGTGTTTAGCTTAGCCTAGTGTTTAGCTTTCCCTGATGTTATGGTATTTGTTTCAATGACACGTCGTGTTTTACGATTCTATCTTGGAGAGCCTCAGAAATCTCTAGCACTTCCTTTAAATTTCATTGGCGCTTACAATGGGTTCCCCTAACTGCCATTAGCGCAAGACAAATTATTACAGAGCGCCTCAACACACACTTAGACAGGCTTGACGATTTCACATCTCTAATCATGCACCGCACATCAACAAAAGGACGGCAGCTTAATAAAACCTTCAGCGGCGCACAGCCAGGAGAAGATTTTAACACGAAGGTGTCTTATGCCGGGTCCGCCAAGACTTCACTGACATCATTTTCGTCACGGATGTGACATCGGCGAAAAAGGACAGGAATAGATGACAAAATAAAAGCAAAAGAACAATTCGTTAAGTCGGAACACCTGGGAGTCGAACCCACAACCTTTCGGTCAGGCACGATAGGAGTCGAAAGCCTTAACCAATGCACCATGGGCGCAGCGACCTTCGCAAACGCGCCTTATATCTTTCACATCTTCTGCCTTTCACAGAGGCCTTCAGTAACGGGTAGGTGGTGTCGCCGTCTTGGAGAGGTGAAGTGAAGTACTGCGTCATCCCTCCAACGAGTGCCGACAGGACGTGCTTCTGTAGTCTCAGCGAAGCGGAGGCTGGCTCCCCGATTTGCACTCCGTGTCGTTCAATCGATCAATCAATCAATCAATCAATCAATCAATCAATCAATCAATCAATCAATCAATCAATCAATCAATCAATCAATCAATCAATCAATCTCAATTTTATTGACAAAATATTAGAAATTATTACAAACTATCTGGACCGTTAGCCTAATTGGCTAGTGGTCGGTCCAAAGCAGAGTACATACAGACAGCTTAGCAGAGTATATATATTTACACACATGCAGATTGCACACACATATTTACATATATAAACATATGAATACTATTCCCGTATGCATATACAAACATATAGGCACAAACGAATATACATATTTACGCAAGTAAAACACATATTATAAAGTAGGCATGTAATAAGTCATATGCATAATCGCATCCTTACAACTTATTTCACAGATAAAAGGTACCATACAGTGACAATCGCAATAGGAAAACTGAAAAATACACTATTTACAAGTCCTGATGCTGCAAGCAAAATATTTTTGCACTGTTCTTAAAGTTTCGGGCCACTTTTACTTCTAAGAGTAGTTTGTTCCAAATTTTCGTCCCATGAAATTCTAACAAACGTTTCCCATATAAGTTATAGCTAATAGGTAAATTAAAATTGCCGTTGGATGCGTGTCTAGTGTTTCGCGATGGTATGGTGAATATAGTGGAAGAGAGGGGAAAGCTGGTGCCTATGATTTTGTGAACGGAAAGAGCAACTTTGTAATCACGAAGAGCCGAAACTGGTAAGACACGTTGCTCCTGAAAAATATTATTATTTGCATTCCCATAGTTTCCACAGTTATCTTTAGGGCTCTCTTTTGTAGTCGTAGTAATGGTTCGTGGTATGTCGTATATGTTACCCCCCACGATTCTATACAGTAGCTTATATGAGAATGACAAAAGGAAAAGTACAATGTCCGAAGCACACCAGAGGGAAAGCATTCGCGTGCTTTGATTAAGGTACAACAACCATAAGCCACTTTCCTGCAAACGCTGTGAATTTGTTCTTCCCAGTGAAGATGCTGGTCAAACAACACTCCTAAGTATTTGAAAGAAATGACTTGCTCGATTAGACTGTTGTTCAGGTAGAGTTCCATTGTTGACGTGTCAATCTTCTTTCTCCTTGACCGAAAGACAACATACTTCGTTTTTCCTGAATGTAGCGTCAATTTAATTTGAATAAACCAGTTGCTTACGTTTGTCAATTCAGACATTATGTTGACCTGTAGTGTTGCCAGACTATTACCTGTAAATATTATGGCTGTATCATCCGCGTACATTAAAGTTTTAGAATGCACTAGTGTTTTGGGAAGATAATTTATGTACAGTGAAAATAATACCGGGCCTAATACGGAACCCTAGGCCACTCCACACTCTATTGTGCTGTATGCAGATTCGTGATTGTTAATCACCACTTTCTGCTTGCGCGAGGACAAGTAGCTCGAGCAGAACTGGGAGAAAGAGTTGGACATCTTTTCCTGGGCTGAAAGAGTCACTTCCCCGCGCGGAGCCACCCCGAGGTGCCAGGCAGGTGACTTAGTCAAATAAAAGTTGATACCGCTTTCAATACAGCTTGAGTAAGTGATCTGTTGCCGTAGGAGTAATTCAGAGAAGAATTGTGAAGGCGAATGTAAGCCGCGTGGAAAGAGGCGGGTGATTCATATCTGCGCCGCAAGGTTCCACAACGATTTGTGCTGCTCAAAATCTTCCAGTGAAATGAAACGAATTGATTTTCGGAAATTACACCGACTGTTAATAGGCTCTTAACTTATGTAAAGTTATGCTGCGATGCATCCAATATGACCTAAGTTGAACCAGATCCATCAATTTTTTTATCTATTTTTAGAAGACTATGAATATTCTCAAAACCGGGTGTCATCATCATCATCATCATCAGCCTGTCTACGCCCACTGCAGGGCAAAGGCCTCTCCCATGTTTCGCCAATCAACCCGGTCCTGTGCTTTCTGCTGCCACGTTATACCTGCAAACTTCTTAATCTCATCTACCCACCTAATTTTCTGTCTCCCCCCTCACGCGTTTGCCATCTCTTGGAATCCAGTCAGTTACCCTTAATGACCAGCGGTTATCCTGCCGACGTGCTACGTGCCCCGCCCATATCCATTTCTTCTTCTTGATTTCAACTATGATATCCTTAACCCCCCGTTTGTTCCCTGACCCACTCTGCTCTCTTCCTGTCTCGGGTGTACTAGTGCTCAACTGAATAGTCTGGGTAGAGAGACAACAGTATCACTTGGCGCTCGTTCCACAAAATAAAATGGTTTTCAGGCAGTCTACAAACAAATAAAGTAATAATCATAATGAAATGTGTTTGTGAGATGCCTAAAAAGGAGATTCAAGCAAACAAAATCTTACAAATTGTGATGCGTGTGCTTTATAGACCCTATCGGTGCTAAGATCTCTAAAAAAATATATATATATATGTTTCAAGGTACGAGCAATCCCCCGTATATGCTTCCCGGCAATGCCAAAGCCTGGAGATAGCTGCGCGGGAGGCGTTGCGTATTGCAGTGTGTAGCGCTGAAACACCAGGAAAAAAAAAACAAAAAAAAAAGCGCTCTATTCAACGATACACGTGTCCTCGGTGAATGGGGGACGAGCCGCGGAGAGGACGGCACATACCGCGCTTACCGCTTCCCTCGAACGCATCAAGTTTTAATGGCTCTCTAGCTGATGCGACGGTAATAATAATAATATAAAAAAAGCGCCCCTCCTGCGACAATAACGCTGATTCTGCTTTTTATTTCGCTACTGTATTCTGCGCTAGGCACGTAGTCGCGATGAATAAAGAAAGAAGAAAAAAAATATATGCAAGGCTGCGTCACCGTCCCACCGTTTTTTTACGGGCGACGTTATCGCATAGCGGTTCACGAGTTTCTTCAATTGCCTCGTAACATTCCTCGTTTATTCCAGAGTGAAGCTCCTATTTGCTGTCTTAAATTTCGAGACGCCCAGAATTCCTCTATACACTTAAAAAAAGAGAGAGAGCAAGATGCTAAGGAGGAATTCTAAGCCCCGAAATGGCGCAGTAGCTTTCCTTCTTTATAACGTGCTTCCACGATGCATGGCGCATTCCGTTACAAACTGCTCTCTCGTATTTAATGTTCTCGGTGCTCTGATGCCTGTATCAGAGCGAGCGCGACTGTTCTTTTGCCTCGTGTTTTTGTGCAATGTGTACAAGCGAACGGGAAAGCGATTCGCTGCAGCAAACTGCACATGACGCGTTCTCAGAACAAATGTGTCGTAGAATTCAGCGGCATTGTATAAATTTATGCGCGGAGGAAAGTTGTTTCACGGTAACAAGAGCAAGGCGCTCAGCTTCTAAATGTCGATGCAAGTCGCAGCGCTGAAAACGCTCGATCGCCATGGAGAAGGACCAGTTGTGCGAAGCATCATAAATTTAGCGAAAGCGCACTCGAAATTTTAAAGACCCCAGAATAAAATTGAAGGACACCTTTTTTTTTAAATTTATATATGAAAAATATGGGAAGGTAGGCTACGTAAGAGCCGGCTATCCCAACATCATGGCAGCAATATAGAAGATACATACAAAGATAAGAAAATAAAAACAATAAAAGAAGAAAAATAATCAGAAGCACTATGTACATATATACAATATAGGGCGTGTAACGCATGAGTCCATGGGGTTAGTCCAGTTCATATAGCATGTTTAGATCGCGGATAGAGTCCATACAGATAATTTTATGCACTTGACTATGAGTTATGCACTTGCATCTTGACTATGATATGCTATAGACAGTTCACTAAATTTGTGTCCATTAAAAAATCACGAAGAGCGCTCACTGCGCGCCTTTGTTTATCAGGATGTGGCCACGGTCCAAGCACTTTGCTAATTGTAGGTGGTCGTCTGTCGAGGCGGTTCAATCGATCATTTAGTTGAGCGCGTTGTTCATCATATTGCGGACATTCTATAATAATGTGCTCCACTGACGCATCGGGATGTTCGCAGTGGTCGCAGTACCGGGACGTTCTTCTTTTGATGCGGCATAAGAAGGACACTTTGTACATTCCAAAGTGTGTTCGGCGAAAGCGTGTGGCCATTCCACTGACTATGCCATGTCTTTTATCTTTTACACTCTCAGTGGGATAACACACAAACCGAATGTGTGCGTGTTTTCTTTTTTAATTTTTTTACCGCGAATCGCAGCGAGACGCGAGACAGACGGACGGACGGACGGACGGACGACGGACGGATGGACGCACAGACGGACAGACAGATGGACGGACGGACGGACGGACAGACGGACGGACGGACGGACGACGGACGGATGGACGCACAGACGGACAGACAGACGGACGGACGGACAACGGACGGACACCGGACGGACAGACGGACGGACGGACACCGGACGGACGGACAGACGGACGGACGGACGGACGGACGGACGGACGGATGGACGGACACCAGACGCCGGCGAACACCGGACGGACGTGAGCATGAGACAATAAAGGCTTTCGCCTTAAAAAAAAGGCGAATGCGGTACAAGCTTAGACTGCGCATACAGTAAAAGTCTGTTTAATCGGATTTCCCGGGACCGGAAAAACTATCCGTATTAACCGAATGCCGAATTATCGAAAGTATCAAGAACACAATAAAACATTCGTCAGATCACACTCATTCTGGGAGTTGATATCATGCGAAGCAGTAGGCGATTAGTGGCCTATATCATTTTAATGCGATAGCGTTGAAGAACTCGCTTCGCAGAGATTCCAGCGTGTGCGTTGGCGTCGTTGGCTGTGAGCGAAAATTCATCATCTTGTCCGTGAGGGAAAAATCGAGAAAGATCGAAATAAAATACATAAGAAAAATTTTTAGGGGCGAGTGAGGACCGAACCCAGGCCGCCTGCGTGGAAAGCAGGTGTTCTACCACCGAGCCACGTTATTTGTTGACAGTGCTTTGGAAAAAAACTCTATATAAATGTCATGTAGTGGAAGGAGTCTCCTTAACGCATCATATATTTCGTGGCAGACGCGTGGAAACGCGTCAGGCATCAAATCATGTTAGGATTACGATTAGAATTAGGATGTTGTAGGTTGCCGGCGGATCTAGCCTTGCGAAATTTGCAGGCAATCGCCCCGCCCGGTTTTCCTGTTTTCTGATCGTTTGGAACCAGTGTCCTTCTTAAAGCGAAGCGCGGGCACGCTCTATGAAAAGTCGTGCGCAGCGCGACGCAGCCCTGCTTAACCGGTGACCTGTGAGCTATTCCGCATACAGTGTTTTACCAGGCCCCCCATATCCCCACACCACACCCCAACATAAATGTCACTCATCACCAGTCACGTGCGAGGCCTGTAACGGTCAAAAAAAATCACGCCATATCCACGAAGTGAATCATGATGAGTGGGCGAAGCTCGATCGTTTTCATCCATGGCAGAAAGAGAATGTGTGGTCTGGAACGCGCTTATACTTCATGGTCATCAGCGTCATCGTCATCGTTATCACGTGTAGTGGGTGCATTCCACTATACTGGAACGCGCTTATATACTTCATCGTTATCACGTGTAGTGGGTGCATTCCACTATACTGGAACGCGCTTATATACTTCATCGTTATCACGTGTAGTGGGTACATTCCACTATACTGCGTCATCGTCATCTTTATCACGTGGAGTGGGTACATTCCACTATACGTGGCTGCCTACCTACTACGACTACTACTACTACAGAGGAGGGACAGACCCACACCCTAAGGAGCTTCGCCCCTAAAACTTCAAGAGCAGTCGCGACACCTCCTTCCTGAATGTCCAGTGACCACGCGGAAACACCCAACATCTAGTGGGTGTTTTAAAGGTCCACCCAATTACAAAGCGCTCAGACATATTTAAGCATCACTCGCAGCAGAACCATCAACAAAGTGAACAGCTGCGTAGGATTTGTGGTGAACTCTAAAGTGCGCCACTGCGCAGCTGCGGCGCTGCAATCGTGTCGCAGAACGACATTCCTTTCCCTCCCTCTGCACCACCAACAAAGGCGCGGAGAGGGAGAGGAAAGGGGAACTGGTTCCCGAGTCCACCGAGTTGACAATAAAGTTAGTTGGTATCGAGACTCTGAGCAACACGCTTCGTCTCTGCGTCGCTCACGCGTACCAACAGGTTCGCGTGTTGCCCTACGGACGCGTAGTGGACCCTTCGCTGATTCGCAAAAGGAATAATTATGGCGTAGTGGACACTTAACAATTCTGCTTGCAGTAGGCATTCTAGGATACTTTGAAACAGTCAATGTTACGCGCACAGTCATTCGATTCATCACGGCATGGTTGAGGCATGCACATAGAACCGAAGCAGGCCTAGCAATTCAGAAGGCGCTGCGCACGAGCCCCTATTACGCTATCGCGGTGTGCTCAAGGTGAAGCTCAAGCGTTATCCAGTTTTTTTTTTTTTTTGAGGGGCGCAGCTCCTTAGGGTCGAGGCTTTTCTGCCGTCGCGCCGTTGTAGCCACACGATGACGATGAAGCTGATGACGATGAAGAATAAGCGCGTTGCAGACCACACATTCTCTTTCTGCCATGGATGAAAACGATAGTGAACGCGCTCTCGCCCGCGAAAGGCAAAACGGCAACGCCGACAACAAGCTGCTTCCCCGGGATTGAGGACGCGGGAACTTTAGACTACATCCAATTCACGATCCCCTTGGCTTTGTACTTTACGGACCACAAGGCCGTTATACTCAAAGAGAAACGCTCCCCTGAGCTTAACGTCATATATGACTAAAACAAAATCAGGGCAACCCCCTCCTTGTGATCCGTAGAGCTCTTCAGCACAATCACCATCTACCCCATATGTAAATAATAAAACGTGGTGTATATATTGTATCAATATGTAAATAATAAAATATTGTGTATATACTGTATATATAATCACGCCACACCCCCGCGTTTCTGAGTCAGGTCTTTCTATGATGATCGTGTGGGCAAAATATACGGAGGATTCACGGTTTACCAGATTACCTCTGGAGCTTCGCCCACTCATCATCATTCACTTAGTGGATATGGTGTGATTTTTTAATTCCTTTCAGCCAAACATTGCGAGTTGGACAGACAACGGACATTTTGAGTAGAGTTATGGGTATATCGCGGGCAGGGACGTAGCCAGGGGGGGGGGGGGGGGGTTTGGGGGGTTCAAACCCCCCCCCCCCCCGAAATATTTTTCTGGGTCAATTTTTTAGAGAGCGTTTGTACAAAATAACTCTCCCTCTTCTCCATTTACACCTTTCTCAAATGACGCGATAAGAAATGTGACGCGATAAGAAATACTGTTACATGTATTCCACCGTCGATTACACCCCCCATCCCTCCCCCCCCCCCCGGGGGGGGGGGAGGGAGGGGGTGTAACTGAACCCCCCTCCGAAAAAAATTTCTGGCTACGGCCCTGATCGCGGGCATTGCCCCGTAATGGGCAATTTATTTCGGGGTGGCGGTGGATGGTGGCCGAGAAGGGGAGCACTTGCTGAAGGCCTTGACTAATCAACGAAAGCACCTATTTGGAGGGAAGTAGCTTTTTAAAGAAGCAACAATGAAGGGGGGAAAGGCTCCTAGGGCCCTCCCTTCCACCTGGCTACGGGAATGATGGCAATCTTACAAGGCACGTCGACTGCACTGGTGCTCTAAGGGTGTCCTATGGTCCGAGGTGCCGTCAGTACTCACCTTAGAGCACAGACGTCGCTTTTATCGAAATGAAGAGCACGCTGTGCGGTGCGATCATGCGCACATCATAAGAAGCGATATTTTTTTTTCGTTTTCCTCCGGGTTGTGCAACGATTGACCATAGCTTTGCGAGACATAGGAGTTAATAAGTAATGTTTGTTACATTACTATCAACGCCCATAGCGAATACTGCACCCACAGTTGACGTCGGCCCGATATGTCGCCCTCTGTGGTAGATGCATGTTGTAATAAATCCGCACGAACAGCATGGAGCGCAAAAATAGAAGGACACAGTAGAGCGTTCGCACTGTGTCCTTATATTCTTGTGCTCCGTCGTGTGCGCGCTCATTTTTTACAACATGCATCAATTCCAACTCCCCCCCCCCCCTCTACCTCTCTGCGGTAGAATACATCGCTACCGCGCAGAATGCCTGGGTCACTATGACATCATCTAGCATGACGTCTCATGACGACGTCACCGCATGACATCATCGCTTGGTCAAAGAGGGGGGTGGGGGGGATCACGGAGGCAGTAGAAACCGCGTTATGTGCAGAAATCTTTCGGAGGGGCAGGGCGGGGGGGATCAATACACCGGGTGAGACGAGAAAAAGTAGGAAAACGGCTTTCAATCAATCAGTCTATCTATCTATCTATCTATCTATCTATCTATCTATCTATCTATCTATCTATCTATCTATCTATCTATCTATCTATCTATCTATCTATCTATCTATCTATCTATCTATCTATCTATCTATCTATCTATCTATCTATCTATCTATCTATCTATCTATCTATGGAACTTTGTTTTTCATGAACAGAATAATGAAAATACAATGATTATTTGGACCGATAGCCTAAGCTTTCGCCTTCGAGTCGTCTCAGATGAATGCCTAAGGGACCCTGGGAGCTTTTTTTTTCATGGGACATATCGAGCAAAAGGCTTTACCGAAGAAGGACTCCTGCGATAGTGTTTTGATTGGGTATTGCGTGTGCGAGTGTTTGCTCAATTTTTGCGGAGAACGTAAGATGGCATGCTGACTCTCGCGCCGCGAGCGGAGCGCTTGGAGCCGACCACGCACAATTCGACTCCCTAGTGACCAGCCAGAGTAGGGAGGATGGCAGCACGATGCCAATGACACCAGCGCCGGGGGGAGCCGGGTGTTCCAGCGACCAGCTTGGTCAGCGCTATAGACCCGAGTTCCGCGTGGCAGTAACAGCGATTGCCGACTCGAGCAAACAGTACAGCCCCGCGGTACTCGCCTCTGGCATCCGGCGTGGCGTAAGCAAACACGCATGCAACCGCTGAGAACTCAGAAGGCAAACAGAGCGGCACCAGCAAACGCACGCTTCACCGCTTGGAAAACGGTATGCCGACTTAGGCAAATCGTGAGCCCGTAAGGCCTACCCTGTAAACCGTGAACAAGAAAAAAAATGCTGCGTTGACCTTCTAAAAGAGCCGGTAGCTGTAGAAGGAATTGCTGAACCAGTCTAAAGCGAGGCAGCTGACTCGTAAAGCGGGCCCCTTTTTTTTCAGAATCAGCGCGTAATCGTGTCTTCTGCGCGTTTTCTGTACCGGTCATGCTGCATTAGCATGTTGGGACGCGTGCTACTTCTTGAATATATTTTATCATAACTATTTCAGTGATACAGTTCTGCGGATGAAGTACATTTGCAGGTATAGTTCACCGTCGCTTTATAAATACAGTTTTTTCGCTTGCTGTACAGGCCCTGGTATTTAATATGACCAGTAGTAGATGACCTCCATCACGTATCAAAGCTGTGCGAGGAATAGCGTGCGAAAGCGGTAACATCGAAGAAGCAGAGACGATACAAAACATAAAATAATACAAATAAATAAAATAAAAAGGATCCTTTATGACACGGACGTGTCTGTGCAAAAAAGAAGAAAAAAAGGTATCCCACACTAAAACGACAAAAGTGGCATCAGCCCCTCTGGGTTTGTATCGAGGCTGAAGTGAATCTGCATGAAAGGGTTGGCTGTATCACATCGAAGACGGACTGAGATAGCACCTCACGTCGGAAGGTAACCGAGCAGGTCATGCATCAAAACATAAAAGATGGATTATTCGTGTAATTCGGGTGGAGAAATTCAGACCCACGGCCATGTAAGCAACCACAGCAGTGTTCATGTATTGTGCTGGCGAAAGCCGTGCCCACGGCTGAAAAATAATAATATATTTTACGTTATACGTCTAAGACACAATTGTCACGTGGTCGTGACGTTGGACGAAGACAGCAGTAGGCTTCTACAAGGTGAAACTCTTTATTCCGGCCGAACTTGTGGCCGCGAAACGGAAACAGCAAGCGATGCACGCTGTACACTGATATCGGCGCACAGAGCGTCGGTCGTCCGATAAAACTGATCATCGTTGGGACGCGCCGTCTTTTATACATGACGCGTCGAACTTTCCAGTCTTATCACTTGTGGTCGCGCAACCTCTGGAATAATCTTGAGTGTTCGCGTGCTGTGCGCAATGTTAAGAAAACGAATCTACTACAAACGTGAAGCTTCTCGAACACTGAGGCGCGATCTGCGCCGAGCATTGCTCACAGTCTTTGTGGGTTTAAACCGAGCACATCAAAATAACACCCGTGGCACAATTATGAGGGACGCGTAGTGGAGGGCTCCGGAAATTTCGACCATCTGGAGTTTTTAAAGTGCACCTAAATCTACGCACACGGGGAAGATTTCGCCTCCTTGGAAATGCGGCCGCCGTGGCCGGCATTAGATCTTGCTAGATTCTGGTTAGAAGCCGAGCACCATAACCACTAGACCACGGCAACAGTAAAAATCTATATGCGCACTATATATTTACACTTTTAAAGCGCAGCTCTAAGGCGCCCACTCCTGCGTTGAGCGGCATCGCCGTCAGCATCGCGTAACCGATAGAGCGAACGAGGACGAAAGAGAGTCAACGAGCCACTGACCACTATTCTCGCTTTCTTCCTCCTCCGTTACGCTCGCTGGCCCCTCGATCGGAGCGTGCGCATGGCGGGCTGGCACGTGCACTGCAACTGGCTTCGCGTGTCGTGACGGAGCTCAGATTTTCGCTTGGTTCGCGACGCCTGCTTACACCAGAGCATGCCTATCTCGCACCCAGGCGCCTAGGCTCCCGACGGGATACTCTCCCACCCAGACGTCATTTTGTTCTGGACTGCCAAGACGGCCAATAAATGTATCTATTGCGCCAAGTGAACATGGCGGCAGCTCTGGGACCTTAAAGGGCCAGTCAACAACCCCGAGGTCCAAAAATTGTTATAGAGAGAAATATGTGCACTTTTGCTATGTGAACATGCTGCCGCAGGAATTTTGCGAATACGCGCAATAATGAGGAAGTTACAGGGGTTAGAACATCCGTTTCAGCTGGTTTCAAAGTTTTCGCGCAGCTCCTCGCCACCCTTCTCCGCCGTAGAAAGGGGGAGGCGTAGCCCGTCGTCGTGACTCCACCCACTTCGGCAACGTGACACGACGTCAGTGATACGTCATTGGTGCGCAGCCAACGACCGAGCAGGGTTTCCCCCACATGAGCACATGTCAGCGGCGCAGGGAGGAAGCGCGATGCGAAGAGACGACCCTTTCCCTAGCGGTAAAGTAGCGAGACGCCTCTTTATCTCGGAGGCTTTCGTTCTGGCAATACCGCTTCTCCCGGTAGTCTCGGGCTCTACAAAACGGCAGAGGGCAGCACAGGAAAATGAAAATGCGTACTGCGCGGCCGAAACTGCATCACCGCAGGACCAAGGCGCCGTTTCGTAGGGCAAAAGACCAATCGACGAGCTCAGTGCCACATCAGGTCGGCGATCGCCGACTTTACGTCACTGCGCGTACAAGGAGGATTGGTCAGGTGTAGGAAAGCAGCGCGGGAATTGGTTTTTCGAAATGGAGGGTCTGCGCGGCGCGCAGCGCTGTAATATTCGGGAAACGTGATCGCCGCGGTCTACTGTACGAATTAGCGAGCTTGTTTGGGGGGTGTTAAAAAAATATTGGAGCCTGTTGACGGGCCCTTTAAAGTGCGAAAACGCGCCTGTTCGCGCCACTCCCTTTTACAAGAAGTTGTCTGGGCACCACTGCTCTGTCCTTGGATGCGAAAACAACCAGCGCAAGAGGAAGATATTACTCAGCATTGTCTGTGAAGATCACGACACAACACGGGAATCTTGCCGGTGCGGTGTTTTCAGCTTGCACAGATTTCCATCCGCAAGAAAAAATGCCGCGCTTCGCCAGTGGATAATTGCAATGAAGAGGAAAAACCACGATCCCAGCAAAAGTGCACGAGCAAGTCCACTTACTGCGTGTATTCAAACGTGACGCCAGTTATTTCGTTTTAAATTAGTAGTTTGCGTGTGGTATGTCGGTAGTATGCGGTACCAAATCACTGCTATACTCTTTCGGAGGCCGCATGCCAATGATAGGGGATATTACGACTTAGCGTGCACGCACGCACCGCGCACGTTTAGAGAGAGAGAGAGATGGGATGCGGAAAGGCAGGGAGGTTAACCGGAAATCAAATATCTGGTTGGCTACCCTGCACTGGGGAAGGTGTAAGGGGAGACAGAAAAGTAAGGAAGAGAGGAATGAGAGAGGGAGGGAAGTAGAAACACACACACACAAACACAGGAGTGTCATAAGCGTTCAACGGGGCGGGTCGCTCGCAGGAACCTTCAACAGCGCCTTCGTCGCTTTCAGGCGTGAAGCTCGATCTCCCCGGCATTTCAAGATTGAGTTCTCAGAGAGGGGCTCGTCGTCGAGTCGGCGTTTAGTAAAAAGTGTAACGGCGTACATACCTGATGAAGTTGCTTATGCAATCTGCAATTCACCTGCCGTAGACGTTTCGGACTGTCGAAAGGTCTTCTCAACGTTTAAAAAATAAACCGCACAAATTCCCCAGGAAAGGAAAAGCGCGAAACATGCTTATCACCGGACTCAGGTTGGGAAGTTTCGCGTTTGATTTGCGGAGCGTCTGCTCGCATGGCAGTCTAGAGGGTTGCTTCGCCACGATTGCGACAGATGGCGCGACGTGTAGTCTAAATATTAACAGCACGCACTGAACTCACTGTCTTCTGGTGTGTACACAGATTGGCATGCCTAGTTATGAGCGCTGGCAGTTTCTGTCGCAATATGTAAAGAATGTCACATTTCCTAAAACTGCGCATAGACCAATGTTATGCAAATGAGTTCTGCGGAAACCCGCAAGGTGGCGGAAGGGTTTCCCTTCCGCCACCTTGCGGGTTTCCGCAGAACTCATTTGCATTACTTGTGTCCATGTGCTTCGAGTTGTCGATGAATTCGCCCTCGCGCTGCCAATTGCTAGCTTCCTGGTTAGCTCAATTGGTAGAGCGACCGCCCCGGAAAGGCGTTGGTCCCGGGTTCGAACCCCGGACCAGGACGAATTTTTCGGCAACTAACAAGCTTTCCTTTCTGAGAAATTCGTACGGATTTCCTTGTGGCTTCGTGCTACAAACGGGTGGTTGTCAATTTCCTCATAGACCAATGTTCAAGAACCGTTGGCGTTAACCGAACACGAAGCTGCGTTCGGAATTTGCATTAGGCAGTATGGTAATCCAAGGTGAATTTTTTTCATTCATGCTGTTCTGACGGAGGATGTACTTGACTGTTTACCACGCCACGCCGTTTTCGTGGCGATGCGTGCAGGTAGATAGATAGATAGCTAGATAGATAGATAGATAGATAGATAGATAGATAGATAGATAGATAGATAGAGTGAAACCTCGGTGATACGAACACAGCTCATACGAATTTCGGGGTGATACGAATTTTTCTTTGGTCCCGGCCAAGGCCCCTTGGCCTGCAATGTAATGGAGTACGGTTGTTGCGAACCGATTTTCACCCCGCGACGTTTGATACGAACGTACGCTACCGCCCTGGTACGAAGAGGTGCTGTCCGCGCTGTCGCGGAAGATGCGCCAAGCACGTGCAAGTGCGGGAACGCAAGCGCGGGCATGCGCGCCGCACCGCCAAATCGTCATAATCACGATGTAAACGTTGTACTGTGTTTACACGTGCCTGCCTCGTGCAACAGACATTCTACGAAAGGTGGACCAGGACCGAAAGAAGGCGAGGACGGTCTTGCATGGCGATGAAGTCAGGCCTCACAACGTCAACATGCGCGACTGTTGTGGTCGCACTTGTGTGGGCATGTCCGTAAATCTCCCAAAAAACATCCCCAACACCTCCGCGATAACAAAATCATAAGATAGGACCGTGGTTCTGAAATTTTGTGGCCTTGATCTATGGCGTCAAAGCGCTTCTTCCGTTACTTTGGCCGCAGTACTCTGGCATCATGCGAAAGAGCATACTAAAATTGGGAAATGGCTATTGCTGTCGCGAGTCACAATGCACCTGGTTCATTAATTAAACACGCGCGTACGGTCCGTATATTTACAAGTGCTGGTAGGATTGCCGACATCTAAAAACTTCACTACAGTCAGTCAGAGTTCTTCCTGACGTTCCTGCGGCCCCGAAAAGCAATAAATGAAAGTGTAGGCCAGCTTTCTTTTGTCGTACGCTAATTTTCCATGCTTTCTGATGATACGAATTTCGGATGATACGAATATTTTCGGTGGTCCCGTGAGATTCGTATCACCGAGGTTTCACTGTAGATAGATAGCGGCATGGGACCGCAAGACCTTAGATATAAGTAGGGCTCGTGTTTTCGGGGTTTATTTTTCTTGAAATTCAGAGGGTTTTTCGGAGTTCATTTTGTTCAGAGCGAATTCAGTGTTTACGGAGTTTCTTTTTAGTAAATCTCCAATTATCCGAAATTCGGTGTTTAATTTTGCGTTATAAATTTTTGCAGTGTTTTCTTATTACTTTTATTTGCAATAAATATTCCTTTGCGTTGTTGCTGATAATCCTGTATCTCCATCCTTTCATTTCGTCTCTGATCCTGTTTATTTACCCTGTTCGTAAAGCTGTTGATTTGCACTGCTGTAAACACAGGAGCTAGTCAAGCTCCATCTCAGCTTTTTCTGCCATCTTCTTTTATCTTCTTGACGAAAATTAAAGGATTTGTGATTATTATTATTCTCAATACTCCGAAATCTTAGATGAAATGATATCTGAACACACAAAAAAAAATGCCACCACACTAAGTGTATTTTAGATGGCTGGAAGGTCTAAATGCACAAACACATATACACATAAGCACAAATTCTTTCATACAAAACACCTACGTTTGTTCGCATTAAAGCCTTAAAGCTTGATGTAATAGACGCAAGCATACATTACGAGGTTGCTGCCGCTGACTAATGTGCGCTCCGTTTGATTCATGATTCTCAGCTTTGAAAATGCCCTTTGAACGTCAAAAATGTCCTTTTAAAATCCGAATTAATCGGAATGAATCCGAATTGTTAAAAAATTTTACCGGCGAGTGTTTATCGGATTTTTTCAGATTAATCCGAAAACACGGAGCCCTAGATATAAGGTATATCCTCTTTGAGTGTGTGTGTGTGTTTGTTTGTTTCTGTGTGTGTCTGTTTGTTTGTGCGTGTGTGAGTGAGTGTGCGTGAGTGCGTGCTTGCATGTGTGTGTGTGTGCGTGTGTGTGTGTGTGTGGGTATGTGTGTGTGTGTGTGCGTGCGTGCGTGCGTGCGTGTGTGTGTGCGTGTGTGTGTGTGTGCGTGTGTGTGTGTTTGTGTGTGTGTTTGTGTGTGTGTGTGTGTGTGTTTGTGTGTGTGTGTGTGTGTGTGTGTGTGTGTGTGTGTGTGTGTGTGTGTGTGTGTGTGTGTGTGTGTGTGTGTGTGTGTGTGTGTGTGTGTATGTGTGTGCGCGCGCGCGCGCCTAGATGGTGTGCTTGGTTTAAGCACTGTGACGTGCTAACTCGAGAAATAATGACATAACTTTCGAGAGTTCACGAACGACACTTAAAGTAAAGCAGCAGTGCATTACTTTAGAAATGGAGACGGAGCTCGAACTTCCCGTGTAGCGAAAAAAAGACGATAGCGAAGGAAGCTGCTCATGAGAATCCGTGAAACAAGAGCCGTCCAAGAAATATGAAGGCGACCCATTTTCTCTACGCGCCTTCTCATATTACTGAATGCCGAGACGCAGTTTCCGCAACAGTAAGCGAGCCAGCAATTCGTTCTGGGAAAGCCGACAGAAATGACGTTGCCGAGGAGCAAGATGCGCTGTTTTGAATGTTATGGAAATGAGGCGTGTCACACGATGCGAAGTTTAATACCAGTAAAATTGTTCATCCTTGAAGACGGAGATGTTTTTGCGACTTCCTAAGCCTGGCTAATCTTTTGATTCCGACAATGCGCAAAAAGAAACGAAAAATGTAGTAAGTTTCATTGCGAGGCATATCATAATAATAAACGTCAACCATAACTTGAGAAAGCTTGAATGGTAAAATATCGTCGCTGTCTACATTCCCTGAAGTTGCGTTTCAGTGGCGCAGAAAATGCATTTCCTTGGCAGTAAAATGAGAAGTACTTTCATATTACCATAAAGTTCGTAAAAGCCGCATCGGAATAGGAGAAATATTGCGAAAATGCTGCTGGATTGCTGAGTGGTGTTCAAGACGTCTGTGCGCCCGGCGTCTCCACCACTTATAAGATGACTTCCGGTACGACGGTACGGTGTTTTGTATTTACAACACAAGCGCGCGAGCCCAAAGAACGAACACACAGTGAGAGAAACGATGAGGATTATTGCGATGATTTGTATCCACAGATGAAAATGAGGACCTGCACCGTCTGCGCACGCACTATGTACAAAGTGTGTTTTTTCATGGACAAAACAGATTTTTAAAAGAAGAATTCTGTGATAGTTGTGACTAATTAACAAAAACCCATTAAACGACTGTTCAGTTGTTGACTTGAGCGCAAGTGTTTATATTAGAAAGATGCAGTGAGTGACAAATTATGGCACACTTATTTTTTAGCAATCACTAAATGTGTGTGTGCGTTTGTGTGTGTGTGTGTATGTGTGTGCGTGTGTGTGTGTGTGTGTGTGCGTGTGTGTGTGTGTGTTAAATTAACTATTTTGTTGTCTCTCTCTCTCTCCCTCTGCTCTCTTTCCGAATCCCCCTATTTCACCCCCCCCCCCCACTGTGCAGTGTATCATACCGGATACTGCCATCTCATTAACCTCCCTGCCTTGCCTGTTCTCTTTAGCTCGTGTCCACGTTATCAGCAGTCTTCGTTCGATCAATCTTGCAGATTGCAGGCGCCACGTCTTTTCTCGAATTAGGGGCTGTGAGTGCACCAAAAGCAGAGTTAAAAAGTTCGGTACAATGTTTGACAGAAACAGCAGAAGAAGAGTGGTCGGGGTGGTTGATCTGGTGGATATTATATCAGTGATTCCTTCTACTCTCACGCTTTCTTGCTTTCTTGTGTTCGCCTAACAAATACTGTTTGGCGAACACCATTTCAGCCAAGAACGGCAAAAACGCCATGAGGTGTAGACAAAAAAAAAAAAAAAAGAAACGGGAAGGCGCCTCTAATTCTTGACGTAGGTGTCTGGCAGTGGCAATCGCGCGTCGGCGGTCTTCTTATCCGTTGTATTCCTTGGTTTAACTTCGTGCTTTGCCGCACAGACGAACCGGAATCACAGAGGCCAGGTAGACAGAGACTGGTGGTTCAGATTTGCTCCGCCACGTGCCGCACTGATCTCAGTTGCTCGGAGGTATAGCGTATGTTCTTTCAATGAACTCATTCAATTATCTTGCCTAATAGTCCTCACAGTTGGCACTTAAGTAAACTTACACTGCGATACCACATGTATCCAGCATTACTGTTAACTTCAACCAGAACCATCCGTTTCTTAACAGTTTTATTTTTAAACCGCACTTCCGGAATATCCGGAAGACCGGAAGTAAGTGCTCGACCGGAAGTGCTTGTAAGAGGAACAAGAGTGTCACTCCTTGCTCGTGCCACAAAAAAAAAAAGAAAAAAAATGACTTCAAATTTTTTCCACGAAGCAACACAGAAAAGTTAATTGAATGCTGTTAGCAAAGGTTCACGTGAGTACAACTGCACTAGGCCACAAATAATCGCTCCGCAGACACTCAAGTAATCGTTGACGTTTTACGCCTCAAAATCAAAATGTGAATAATGAGGGACGAAGTAGTAAAGCGCTTCAAAAATTTTGTCCACCTGGTGCTCAACGTGGACCTAAATCTAAGCACATGGGCCTATCATTTGGACCTTATCAAAATGTTGCTCTAAAGATATCTGCACACATGAACTCTCAGATATTATCTAACTTCTGGCATTTAAAAACTGACACAGGTAACGGATCACACACGAAAATCTGGAAAGAAGATTGCTGATCAAGTTTGGTTGTAATCGCAACGATATTTCGCGTACGTACGTCTAGTTAATGAACACCATTGATGGTCTCTCTTCCATCTATACATTTTTCTCATACATATGCGCATTTTTCTTCAAACGTGGTGCTTAAGGAAGCAGGTATAGCCTACGTGCCTTCACATGTACCGGCAGCCCTTTATACGGACTTACCTGAACAAGTCGCAGTAGATGACAAAAAGTAATATTACCTCATTTCATTGCTGGATTCGTCAGTTTATTGATTGAATAACTTGCTGGGTCTTACGAGCCAAAGCCACGACATTATTATGAAGCGCGCCATAGTCGAGAGCTCCGGAAGTTTGGACCACTTGGGGGTTCTTTCACGAGCAGACAAATCTAAGTTCGTGGGACTGCATCATTTTTTAGGGCGAAAGCCTTTAATGTCCTTATGCTCACAACCGTACGGCGTCCGTCCGTCCGTCCGTGTCCATCCGTCCATCCGTCCGTCCGTGTCCGTACGTCCATCCATCTGTCCATCCGTCCGTCCGTGTCCGTACGTCCATCCATCCGTCAGTCCGTCCGTGCACGTCCGTCCGTCTCCGTCTGTCCGTCCGTCCATCCGTCCGTCCGTCCGTCCATCCGTCCGTCCGTCCGTCCGTCCGAGCCCTGGCACGGAGCCAGGTGGCCGCCGGGGTGCGCAAACGGACGCCGGTCGCGTCGGACTCTACAGCGCTCTCTCTTTGCTTGCGTAGCGTCGCTGTGCCCAACGTTTGGAATCATTATGACCGACGCAGTCTCAATGGACAAAGGCGTTCGCGGAACACACTTTGGCAATTTACAAAGGGTCCGTCAATTTAAGCGCTGGAACGCGGATGGCGTTTGTGCGATGCGGAAAGCGCGAGAAAATACGAACGCATGCGAACGGAGGAAGATTAGTCTCGCGTCTCGGTGCGATTCGCGGTAAAAATTAAACAAGAAAACACGCATACATTCGGTTTGTGTGTTATCGCACTGAGAGTGTAAAAGAAAAAGCACATGGTATAGTCAGTCGAATGGCCACACGCTTTCGCCGTACACACTTTGGAATGTACAAAGTGTCCTTCACTTTTTTTATTCATTCAGTTTACTTATACAACAAAAAATTTTGCCTAGGTTGAAGGGACTAAAGGCAGACTACCTCTGCCTGACAGGGGTCCCTCCGCCCATACATTTGCTCAGCTCATACATTTATGCATCTATATCTAAATGCGACCACCGCAGCCGGGATCGAACCAACGAGCTGCAGCGTAGCAGCCGAAGGGCAACTTTACAGGCTTGCAAAGAACAGTTACATTGATTTAACCCCTTCAGTCACGAATTAAGATGCGCATCTGCAAGTGCGTCAAATTTGCATGGCATAATTCTAAGGCACTCAATATTACATTCCGACAAAGCAAATGAAGGAATGTGTTGTTTTGTGCGAGTTTCAGTAATTAAAGTAAATTAGCGTGTAACTAATTATCTAATTATTATTCAATCAGTCACCTTCAATACTTGCATAAAAAGAATCAACTATTAGACCCAAAATGCATGCACAGTTTGTTTTTTTGGTTGTATTCGTTTTGAGCGGAGAAAAAAAAATATTCTTGACGTTGCTCCTGGAACGCGGCACGTCGAATGATCGTCGAACATGGTAGTGTCTCCAGCAAAGTGATTCTGTGCAGCAATACGCAGCACTATGAAGTTTAATGATCGCTAGTTGTCCACTCAGGAAGCCCGCAGGAATGTGCACACTGAGTTTCAGACCATTTGAAGAAATAGGCGCCGTGTGACGCGCCTCCGAAGTTCGCGTACACAAATGTGTACGCCATGACTGAAGAGGTTAATCCTTCATTAATTCGACTTAGTTCCGTCACTACTATTATAGAAAAACAAGCTTGCCAAAAAGGCTGCTACATGGGCTTCGCCAGGACAAGCAAACACTGCCTCAGGAATAACCTAGGCATTAGATGCTAAATATGAACAAAACTTCAAAATAACATTATTGCACAGTGCAGACATTTGAAAAAAAGCTATTTGAAAGGTGCTAATTCCTTTTCCTTGAAAGTATAGATGATCGCGTATTGTCACAAGAAATGTAAAACAGCCGTTTCGAGAGCGTGCAGAGATTATTTTGTATGCTCAGTTATCAAAAAGACATCAGAGAGCGAACGCCGATAAACACAACAGCAAAACACCTTGCGAAGTAATTACATTTTATCAGCATATTGACTTCTATTTATAACCACTACCTCCCAGCCTTTTTCTTCCTCCTTACTCTCTCTGAAACACTGGGAGATTTCACCAGCCATTTTTTGAAGTCAAAGGCAATCAAAGTGTGACAATCACCCTGAAATACTTAACTACGCTGATATAATGCAGATATACTGGCATTACTAGGCTCCCAATAGATCCGCATGACTTTAGTTGTGTGCAAGCTTTTTCGCTGCGCGATTGCGTAGGAGTTTCATGGCAACTAGTAGATGCCTATCTGAACAGTGGTACGCCATGGCTCGAAAGTTAATTTGCACGACGACACGCGTCTGTCAAGGTGGCTGAATTGACGGCCCGGAGTGCCAGTGGAACAAATGACTTCAAGCATTCGGAGAATGCCGGGCTGGCATCCCGAGCACGATAACTGAAGGCACCTTTTAGAGCACTGCGATGTCCAGGCTTGTTACGCGCTGTCACCGACAGTCGACAACGACCACTCACGTTGTCTTTGCAGCAGATTTTACGGTTGGTTCGTGCCAATCCACGTATGCCTCTTCCTTAAAGGGCCGCTTAGGAACCGCTGAAAATATACTGAACGAGCTCGTTATTTTATGCCGGAATTTTCCATCTTTTCGGGATATTTAGTGATGCCATCAGTCTGTCCGCGTGACTTCACGAGGAAATAAGCTCTCGACTGGCCCGAATACGAGGGATATCAATTGTGAACTGTCTCCTACCCTGCTTAGCCATGCAGTCGCGCACCCGTTCTGCATTTTCTCGCGTGACTATATTGCACAATCAACTGATCTCACTTCATTTTGAGTGAGTTTCACTGCGCAAAAGAGAGAGAGATGGGATGCGGAAAGGCAGGGAGGTTAACCGGAAATCAAATATCTGGTTGGCTACCCTGCACTGGGGGAAGGGGTAAGGGGAGACAGAAAAGTAAGGAAGTAAGGAAGTAAGGACTCGACGACGAGCCTCTTTCTGAGAAGTCGATATTGAAATGCCGGGGATATCGAGCTTCGCGCCTGAAAGCGACGAAGGCGCTGTTGAAATTCCTGCGAGCGACCCGCCTCGTTGAACGCTTGTGACACTCCTGTGTTTGTGTGTGTGTTTCTGCTTCCCTCCCTCTCTCTCATTCCTCTCTTCCTTACTTCACTGCGCAAGTTGAAATAACAGCGTGTAGGAGAAAGAGCGAAATGCTGATAGGCTCAATTCTGAGTGCTGACATTCCCTAGAAGTTTTATGAAGACATAAGTAGCGAGAAGGAGATAGCACCTGTAAGAAAGGTAGTGAAGGCGAACGAGTGTAGACACCAGAACTGGGCGGTAAACTGACCAAATCATAAAAAAGGTGTGCGAGCTTGCAGGAGAGAGAACACTCGTCTTAAAGGGTCACTAAACCACTCCGAGTTCGAAGACGAGATAGTGCTTTCTTTCTCGCCTTCACTACCTTTCCTACAGGTACTATCTCCTTCTCGCTAAATATTTCTTCATAAAACACCTGGGTAATGCATTCTTCATCAAAATGCGCACACTAAACAACGACAAAAGAAAGACACGAGGGCCAGCACAGACTACAACGGAACTTTATTCATAAAGCCACCCATATAAATACCCTCGAGAACCACCTCATGAACACCGCGCGTGGGCAGGAGAGCACACATTTCAGATGAAAAACACTGAACAGCCACAAGCAATATATTATCGCCTACTGCTAAGCAAGCTAATTTCCCTGTCATACAAAGGAACAGACGGATGATGCACATGCGTCTTGGTGTCTAGGTATGCGCCACGCTTCTACAATTTCTCTAGGTGTCTGACCATGATATACCATTTCTAATCAGACTGCCAGAGAAACGCTACAGATCTCGCATATCAGTAGTGACGAACAACTCTTGAAGTTTTTAACGCTACAGACCTCGTATGTGATTACTGATGAGTGGCACTCAAACTGAGGCCTTGTGTGGTGATATGAAGGCTCTGGTCGTCCCCGTACGCGAGATAGCTCATCGACCACCGGAATGTGTATTGTTGCGTCGCGCTGCGAGCGCCAATTGTTAGGAATTGCAATGTTACACGAAGTAAGACTACCAGCTAACAATTTTACAGCGAAAGCTGTATATGGCTACGAGAAACGAAAAACCGCTCGGCATCTGTGTCACGAGCGGTCTCCATTGGCTGTGCTATCAGTTACGTCGTTCTGAGCGTCGTACCCAAGCTCGCGCACCAATGGCGCGCGAGCTTGGAGTGGTTTTCAAGGTCAAAGACGCTTGCAAGGTCAAAGACGCTTGCAAGGTCAAACGCTTGCAGCCACGGCGCGCCCTCTGGCGCGCCGAAGAAATGGCGTTGCGGTCAGAACAGCGCCGACGTGATTGCGGGAGCGCGTTCGCCGGGGCGAACGCCCGCTTAGGGCGAGAGTTTCTCCAGCGGCACCTTGGCTTCGGCTGCGACTTCTGTGACCGCCTGTGGTTCGACCAGAACCTGGCAACGATAATTGTGGAAGGCTTCAGTGCAGCGTCGGGTTGAACCCACTGCTAAACACTGGGGCCGCACATTTCAGCTTCGCTGGTTAACCATTTGTACGGAGTGCTTGGGCGGTGATTTTTTTTAATACCATCTCACGTAACTCTGAAGGCTGGTGTAACGGAACCCGTACGTTCCAGGGAGCGAATCCGTTTGCATGCTTTCTGCCGTCTCAACGCGAAGTAACCGGTGCGAGTACAGCGCGTATAGGAGCCGTTGGCTGCTATCTGTCGAGATAGCGCACATGACCTCGCCCTTATGAACAAAGCTCACAGTTGCTTCTCGAGCGACGCAACCCCCTCGCTCTCCCCTGGCGTTCTTTACGCTCCTTCGCCCGAAGAAAAACGGGCGGGGCGTTCGTTCCCTATCTACTTCAGGAGTACTCGACGGCAGGCCCCGCATGCTGGTTCATGTTATAATAATAATAATATCTGGGGTTTAACGTCCCAAAACCAAGATATGATTATGAGAGACGCCGTAGTGGAGGGCTCCGGAAATTTCGACCATCTGGTGTTCTTTAACGTGCACTGACATCGCACAGTACACGGGCCTCTACCATTTCGCCTCCATCGAAATGCGACCGCCGCGGCCGGGATCGAACGGGGTTCATGTTATAGCATACGCACTCTACGTGAATCAAATGGCCGGCTAATTTAATCTCGCTTTCATCCCCGTTCATTGCCAGCGCTCACGTGATTTTAGTCATAGGTAGAGCATACGATGAGCCTGACGATGTTATCAATTTGTTTTTTTTTTTACTGAAAATGACAATGATGGCGACAGCAAAAACCCGGCAAGAGTATTCATACAATTGCTGTCGCAATTACATATAATGTTTTCAGCATTAGATGACAGGAAGAAACCGGGCGAAGCCATTGCCTGCATAACTCTCAGGGCTATATCCGCCTGCAACCTACGACATCCTCTTCCGTCCCCTCCTCCTCCTTCTCAGGGGCTTTTCAGCGTCTAAAAAGCACATATTGTCGCGAAGTGAAGACAGAGGTCGTGATGCACAGATAAACAAAGCAGCAGCAGGACGGTCCTTTTAATACCGCGCGCAAGAACGTACTTCTGCTTTCTCGTCTTCTGCCTTCTGTATATATCACATGCGCGTGTGCGCTGTCGTCTTCGTCTTCCTCGTGGTAGGCATGTGGCATTTGCCTCCCTCTGAAAGAGGCATCGTCCCAATGCGCAGCCACGGCGCTCTACGAAGAAATAGAGAAACGCACACAGATGCAGTGGCACCCACACGACAAACGAGAGTTAGCTGGGCAAGTACGGTTTCATCCGGATGACATGCACGACTTCGGGTGAATGCTTCCCTAATGTACTTGCGACCCTCATTGGCGTCAGCATTTGCCGTGCCCAGACGTATGCACTTTTTTTCATACACGGCACGCGTCTCTTCGGTTAATTCTGTTCTCCCAGCCTACAAAAGCCAACCATGCGTTTACATTATCGAATTTCCACGTGGCCTCTTCTTTGGAAAAAAATGGAACAGAAAATTGCGTTCGTTCTAGCCGCCTCGCATAATTTTCGTTCTACCCACTTCGTATGCAAATAACTTGGTATTCATCGTATTTTTGATCAGCGAGCGCCGCAGATGAGGAGCATGCATGCGGGCGAGAGAAAACATTCCAGTAGAATATTTGTCTCCGAGTTGCGAAACTGGTACCAGCATCATGAGTGCCGGAATTCGAAACACGACAAAGCTTGTACCGCGGACGTTGAGACATGTGACACTCGCTGCCAGTGCTTCGAGCTGCGCGAGAACCCTTTGTAGGTTTATTTGTTAGTGTGTAATGGTTCTTATCGTCGTCTCCCGGTCGGAACGGGATTCGCAGTAGTAAACAAATAGCTTTCTTACAAAGACTGTTGCTGTCGTAGGAAAGAAAAAAAAATATACTCAGCGTGAACTTGCTTTGAAGCACCACTCTTGCGGAAAAGTTCGAAGTTATTCTAGGAATGGAGTGGCAGCCTGCGTTCCAAAGCAGCGGAATGCATAAAAGGGACAGCTTTGTAGGAAATGCGTCGTGTCGGTGCGACAAAACGTTCGTAAGGTTGTGCTCTGCGTCGAGCCTGAATTAGCAACCTCATAACTACTTCGCTATGGGATGGAAACGCATGTTTGCGATGACAAAGGCAACACACGATGAAAGCAAAGCCTCACAGTTTCAGATTTTACAGGGTTGCTCCTCTTGTAATTGTTCTTCAACGAATTCTACCGCCACGAATCCATGTAAGCGGTGAAGACTACATTTTGAAAACCGATCAAGTAGCCTATTTTTTACTGTATGACCTTTAATCAACACGTTATTTCCATAAGACCAGTTGCCGGATGCTTTAATTTTTACAAATACTACCAAAAAAGGCACTTATCTGTGTTTTCGGATAGACGAACAGATAATGTAATATTTGAGGGGTTTTACGCGCCGAAACAACAATTTGATTTTTAGAGAGGCTGTATCGGTGGCATTCGGAAATTTCGAGCACCTAGGGTTTTCTAAAGTCCACCAAAACCTCAATACACAGGCCTCTGGCGTATTGCCTAAAAAAAAAAAATTCGGGTGCCACGACCAGTATTCGATTCCGTGGCCTTCGGGTCGGCAGACAAGCATCATGACTCCTATACCAACGGATAGACAAACAGAGTCCACAAGGGAGTGTTAAGTAGAATCTGCTGCTCGAGACCAAATAAGCTCGAGACATCGAGTAGCTTCAAGTAGCTTGTTTGCATTCATTTCACTCAGTTAGCATTCTCTGTCTTTAAGGCATAGTGATTCCAGATATCTTTAAAAGTTTGATACCATCGTATCCCTATTCCTTTAGATGCGTATATGTCCATTTGTGGGCAACATTCTATTGTATTTAGGGCGTGGCGTTGCCGTATGTATCAAAGGGAGACATCAGTAAGGCAGACTCACTCGTCTTACGCGCAGGAAGCCTAGTACTTCCAATGCAGCTGAAAGTATGCATGTTTATCGTCTCGAATGATGCGTACAATTTTAATCCATTGCATGACATACCAGGTTGTACATCTCTCGAAGCAACACGCAAATATTCTACTTGTTTAGAGGATACCTTCACCTGCCTTCAACACATCGCTTGACTTGGCTTGTGGGACATAGTGACGTCGTTGATATTTATTGAAATTTCAAATACAGGAATGTTTATTTGTTAAAATGTGCACCGTACATTGGAAATGCTGTAATATTTTTTCTATTGCAAATACACAAGACCCCCCCCACATAGAAAAGACACGACACACACAAGCACAGCCCTCATGTGGGTCATGTCTTTTCTAGGTGGGGCGTCTTCTGTGTTTGCGCTGTTACTTTTACTTCGGGAATATGTACCAACTAGGCCCAAATGAAGTTTTTCTATTCTATCGCCTTGAACACACCAATTAAATTTTGTGGCTTGTTTTTCCTAAGCTTCCTTATCGTTATTGTAATGCCACGCCAAATATGATGGTTTTAGTTGTTTTAAATTCACCATCCTCTCGCATAGCTTTATTTTGATTTCTTCACACATTTTTATAATTGTTGAGGAAATTTCGTCTAGTGGTTGTGATGGTGAAGAGGGTGGCAGCAAGACTGACGACATTCTTTAATGGGCGAACTTGTATCCAGTAAATCAAATAACACTTACGATACAGCGTTAACGGTGAGCGCAGATACTCATCGGTCGTCGATAAAACTAATCGTCAGCGAAACACACCGGCACAGTCTCCATCGGGAAAGGGAGTTTTTTTTTCTTTTTTTAATAAAAAAGTACAAAGAACGCTTTCTAAAAAAAATAGGGGGAACCTTAAGCTTCGCCTTTAAGAGTTGAACGCGATAGCGATATCCCGTCCCTGCTGCGTACTTCAATCACTTAGTGCATACTATGTAATGGGTAGTATGCTTTAAACCAGGAGAAATTATGCGCGGCAAATGTGGGAAATGTTTTCGAACTTGCTATGCACCCACTACGTGGTGTTAAGGGAATACGCGCAGTAAGGTGTGTGCCGTTTGTAATGGGTGGCTGGCTTTAAACTATGGAATCGTTATGATAGTCACATATTCTGACGCCCGATGGCAATTTACGCTTGTACCACGCAATGTTCCTGGGATATTACATGTTATATTGCGACGCCTATATAAAGGACGCTTGCGTTTGCGAAGTATGGAAGTTATTTTCACTGCATTTGCAAGCAGAGGAAGTTATTTTCACAGTATATCCAAGCAGAGGCATGGCTGTGTGGTAGAACACCTGCTTGCCACGCAGACGACCCGGGTTCGATCCTCACTCGGACCCGAAAATTTTTATTATTTATTTTATTTGCATCTTTCTCGAATTTTCGGTCACGGACAAGATGATGATTTTTCGCTCAAAACCAACGACGCCAACGCCGACGCCGGAATTTCTGCGAAACGACCTCTTTAACGCTATCGCGTTAAAAAAATCACCGCCATATCCACAAAGTCAATGATGTTAGAGGAGCTTGCTCGGGTAACATCGGGTAACCCGTGAACCCTCCGTACACATTTCCTACCATCATATATAGACGTGACAACGTTGTTATATACAGGGTGTCCCAGCTATCTTTAGCCAAGGGTTTAAAAATAGAATTATTCCAGGCAGGCGAGTGGAGTCAGTTGAATATTGCTTACAGCCATCTTGCGCACTACAGGCAATTTTTTGTTTCGTAATTAACTAATTTGTTAATTATGATTAATTTTCTAACTTGATAAATAATGACTTTTACGCAAGAAATGAGAGTTGCAAAGTACGAGAGCGTCTTCAGAAATCCCCATTGCATTATTTGCGATAAAGAAAGTTTTACGCGTACAATTTTTTCCGTGCTGCAAAGAAAGCCCGCGAAATACAAAAAATACCACGTGACTAGCGCATTCGCGCGCCGCGACCGTTCTGCTCTCAGCCGTGGTTTGAGCGAACAAAATCAGTGGCGGCCACGATCCGCCGGCTCCATTTCAGCAGTAGGCCGATAAGTTGACGGTGGTTTCTTCGCCCGCGCTCGCTAGAACTTTCACAGTCACGCGCGCCAAATGGCTGGCAATGGGCCAAGAAACCGCCGTAAACTTATCGGCCTGCCACTGCAACGGAGCCGGCGAATCGCGGCCGCGGCTGATTTTGTTCGCTCAAACCACGGCTCAAAGCAGCACGGTCGCGGCGCGCGAATGCGCTAGTCACGTGGTATTTTTTGTATTTCGCGGGCTTTCTTTGCAGCACGGAAAAAATGGTACGCGTAAAACTTTCTTTATCGCAAATAATGCAATGGGGATTTCTGAAGACGCTCTCGTACTTTGCAACTCTCATTTCTTGCGTAAAGTCAATATTTATCAAGTTAGTAAATTAATCATAATTAACAAATTTGTTAATTACGAAACAAAAAATTGCCTGTAGTGCGCAAGATGGCTGTAAGCAATATTCAACTGACTTCACTCGCCTGCCTCAAATAATTCTATTTTTAAACCCTTGGCTAAAGATAGCTGGGACACCCTGTATACATTACATACACGATGTTTATTAATTGACATTGGGATGCACTATATACATTTTGATGGACCATATACATTATATTTACACAAGAGATGTTCTTTTGCAAAGTACAAGAAGGGCGTCCCTCGATGAGCTCGAGCACTCGTTTCCCTTTAAAGATGATTGCTTTAGGATGCATGAACTGTATATACGTGTTCATGCGGCCGAGCGGTAACCAAGAGTGTTCACTGCGTGAGCTCCCGGCGAATAGAAAGGAAGCGCACGTGCCGAGAGTGGTGTGCGTGGATGGATCAATGGATGGATGCTATGAGCGTCCCCTTTATAACGGGGCGGTGACATGTCTGCCACCAGGCTCGAAAAAAAACTTTCTTTTACAGCGAAAGCTGTATATGGCTAGGAGAAACGAAAAACCGCTCGGCATCTGTGTCACGAGCGGTCTCCATTGGCTGTGCTATCAGTTACGTCGTTCTTTGCGTCGTACCCAAGCTCGCGCGCCATTGGCGCGCGAGCTTGGAGTGGTTTGCAAGGTCAAACGCTTGCAGCCACGGCGCGCCCTCTGGCGCACCGAAGAAACGGCGTTGCGGTCAGAACAGCGTCGACGTGATTGCGGGAGCGCGTTCGCCGGGGCGAACGCCCGCTTTGGGCGAGAGTTTCTCCAGCGGCACTTTGGCTTCGGCTGCGACTTCTGTGACCGCCTGTGGTTCGACCAGAACCTGGCAACGATAATTGTGGAAGGCTTCAGTGCAGCGTCGGGTTGAACCCACTGCTAAACACTGGGGCCGCACATTTCAGCTTCGCTGGTTAACCATTTGTACGGAGTGCTTGGGCGGTGATTTTTTTTGTGTGTTGGCCTAATGCCTTATCTACAATGATTAAATCTATGTTATTATAGCAAAGAAAAATATAAATTCACGGTCCATCTCTCTGCCTCTTAAGGCAGAATGACCTTATTTTTCCCATTCTTCATTTTTGTCCTTTATCTGTACTTTTCTGCCACCAATACTCTAAGCGTCTCTTACTTATTTCTATCGCGGACGTGTTCAGCTTTCCGTTGTTGTCCCTAAAACCCAAGGCTTCATGTAGACTCGTGCCCACACGTATATCTGGGTGGATATCGCGTCGCCTTGAGCGGCGCCGCCATCTAGTGAGCATTCTTGAAATCACCGGAAAGCCGGCGCCTTGAGCGGCGTGTACACGCCGCCGACACCGCCGCCGCCGCCGGACAAGGCGCGAGCTTAAGAAGCTTGCCGAGCAAGCTCCTAAAAAAATAAAATAATTCTCTCCGAAACAAACTGCCTTTATGATTGCTACTTTCAGTCACATTAGCCACTCGTGATTCGAGGGCGACACTGCATGAGCACCACGGTACGGACAAGCCAAACCAACATTAGTTTTATCCTTCCAGCTTCCACATAACTTCGTTACATTCTTCACCCGCCATTCCCAATTTTATACTGCCTGCGAACTCGAACACAATTGAAGTTCTTGCCGTTGGGCGTTTCGTGAGGCTGCAGATGGATATTGGAGGACGAATTCGATTAGGACCGCTAATATCCGACGTCGACTCAAGAATGTTCTCCCGACTACTGCTACACAAGCTGTGCACGTCACCGTTGGCGGTACAGCTGCCGTAGCTGGAAGGCATTCTAGCCACGTTGGCATCTCCGGCGTTCGCATTCCTTTCCGCTTTGTAATGCTTGTCAGTTGTCCCCACAATCTTATCTTTGCAATTGCCTTGCACAGAATGCGTTCCACTCCCTCGAATGTTCCACCGGCACTTTCATTTTGAGCCTTTTCTCCCGTAAGGGCGTTCCTAATAGTATTATCTGGGTTTTACGTTTCAAATGCACGATATGGTTATGAGGCACGCCGAAAAGGGGAGGTGCTGCGGGAACTTCGAACGTTTGGTGTTCTTTGACATGCACTGACATTACACAGTACAAGGTCCTCTAGCATTTCACCTGCATGTAAATGCGAGTGCTGTGGCCGGGATCGAACCCGCGACATTCGTGTCAGCAGCAGAGCGCCGTATCCTCTGTACCCCCGAAGCGGACTATGGGCTGGCCAGTCGAACCGCCGGGCAACGCGAGTGCAGCGACGCAACGGTGCTGCCGCCTAAAAACTAAACATCCGTCGAGTTGCTCTTCTCCATAGTTATTTATTTATTTATTTACTTGTTTATTTATTTATTTTAAATATATCAGCCCAATACACGACTATTACAGGAGTGCGGTACATAAATACAAAAGGAAAGAAATTGAACAGTCATAGAAGAACAAGCGCTTCAACAAGAACAGATATCGCCATTTCCTGAGCACAACCTCGTACTGAAACGGAGAGATAAAACATTAATATCATACAACTGTATCTAAAAAGTCAGATACATTGATTTCCCGAAGCGAACCAGGTAAACCATTCCAGCATTCAATAACGCTCGGAAAAAAATGTGTTTGAACATGTCATTGCACACGTAAAATGACTAAGTTAAGATTGTGACCACGTTTTGATGGCAGAGCACTGGTGCAATTGTGCGATTCTGTCACGCAATATTACGTGCGTTAAGGAGGCCTCTCACACTACATGACACTCCCATACCGTTTTTTTACGGAGGCGTTTCAGGCACTGGCGTGGCTCGGCGATAGAACACTTGCTTGCCACGTAAGCAGGTGTTTGCTGTAGTTTGCAAGGCACGCAAAGTAGGGTCGGGTGAATTAAAGGCCAACTGCAACGAAATCTGACTTGCGCAGGATTGGCTCGGAATGTGTAGTATATGTTGGGTAAGCAATGATAACGGCAGTGAAAAAGCTTGCAATCGCGTATTTCATTTATAATCGGTGCTCTAATTGTCAACTAGCAGACGACGCGGAGCCCTAGCGGTGTGCCTGGGCAAATCGGACACAAACGGAAATGACGTCAATTGCAGCTCACCACCGCTCGTGAGCAGAACTCCCTGCAGCCGCAGCCCTTCCTTTTCTGCGTGACGCCCCTTTACGAGCGGCTGATTCAGAAGATGTGCATTCTTTTGTAATGCAAAATGCGGAGCCGTAGGCTACTGGAACATATGTTCCGTAGGCTATTGGAACATAAACGACGCCCCGCGAAGCGCTGGACTAGCTGCGCCATCTAGGCGCGAGTAATGAAAGCTCCAAAAGCTGATCGGCCCGCTTCTCATTGCGAGTAGTCACAGCGGTGAAGTTCGATAGAAATGTAGTCGTGCTCGGTTCAAAGCATTTCAAGCACGTAAACGTTTTTTAAGAAAACGATATTGTGCTACGTTAGTGGTTTAATGCAAAAGCTTCGGGCGCAGTCACACAAGTGTTTACAGAAATGCACGGACGTTTTCGTTAGACATGGGAGAGTGCCAAACCGAGCATCGGTATCGAAAACAACGCCGTCTTTCCATCCGTAGTCAATCAACGAAGCGAGAATACCCGAAGCGTAAACCAGCAGCATCATTTATTGTAAACCAGCGAGTTCTCCTAGACAGCAGGACGAGACGGTAGGCGCAAAGCGGGCAGCAGTTATTTAGACAAACGCTTAAACTAACTTTTATTACTATGTATCCGTGTTTCCTTCCCTGTGCATGTTTTTGAATAGTTAATTTCTTCGTTACCATCTGAAGAGAAAACCCTGGGGCGCGGCCGCGAAGCGCATACATCGGAGCCATGTTCGGAGCGCAGAGCAGACGATTTGGCTGCATCGGTCGGTCTGTCATCGGGCTGTAGACTACGTCACTTCCGGCGAGCTGTAATGGCGTCGTTTTTTCTAGTTTCGGTATGAAAAATTGCGTTGTTGGCGAGCTTTTTTCTTAGGTAACCACTTGCATTTCGAAGGTGAAATTTGGCAGGTAGCATTATCTTCAGCTGGACTGCCTATAAATCGTCTTTTTGAGGTGTGCACAATTTCGTTGCAGTTGGCCTTTAAAGAAGAGTGCAAATTTACGAGGTGTAGGACTAACGTAGTTTACTTGAGAGCAGTACCTCTTAGTCATGTATATACAGTGTATTGAACAATATATATATATATATATATATATATATATATATATATATATATATATATAGCGGGAACATGTATTAAAAGGTCGTTTGAAGGAACACATGTAAGCTCATAACAAAGATAGGAGGTTAATTCCAACCTATGAATGCCTTTAAATATGATTACTAACCTATATTAAAAAAAAGACTTATATATTGTCGGCTGACAGAAATTCCCGCAAAACAGAAGGTAACAAAAACTTTTAACGCGGTCGTGTTAAATTAAATAGCTCATTTTCGCGGAAATTCCAGTTTCGGCGTCGGTGTCGGCGTCGTTGTTTGTCATGAAAAAATCGACGTTGTCCTTAAACGAAAATTCAAGACGGAGGCAAATAAACAAATAATAAAAAATTCTCGGTGTTAGTGAGAATGAAACCCGGACCTTCTGCGTAACAAGCATGTTTTCGACCTCGGAGCAATGCCGGTGCCTCAAACTGCTTCGTAAAACACGCTATAAGAATTATCATGTAGTGTGAGGGGGTCTCCTTAACGCAAGTAATATTGCGTGGCAAAATCGTACAATCGCACGAGGCGTCAAAACATGTGATTTCCGCAACGAGTGGGTGGTTTATTAAAGCTGCCCACTCATTACAAAGTGTGGAGGTGCGCGTGGCACCTTACGGACGCGCAGTGGGTACTTCGGTCAATTCGTAAAAGGAAGAAATCTGGAGTAGTGGGTACTTTGCATCTGTACATGCAGTATACATTATAGGACAGTTTGAAACGGCCATTGTTATGCGCACAAGTGATCAGTTATTTGTGGCATGGTTGACGGCGATGAGCATTATGCTTTCGAAGACGAAGCTGAAACGACCTCCAAGTGTGTTTTTTTTTATATCGAAAAACGCGCAGAGAGTTGTGTGCAATTATAAATAATCTTCTTTCACAGATGGGAGAATCCATGAAAATAACTGCAGTGAAAACAGCGACATATGGTGAAGCTGTAACAGTTATCATAGATTCACGAAGTCCATTCACGTTTCATCAAAACAACAACTACACAAAATGCAGTCCATTCACGCAAAGCTATAGTTCCGATGAAATGAAGTCACACGAGCACTCTATATGGTGAAAATAACACTACACATAACGTCCCAGTCCAACACTGGAATTGGCAACGTTCTGTCAGAGACGCAGATTGAGTTTGCACATAAAGCGACACACAAGACGACATGGTCAGGTCAAATTAGATGTATGAAATCAGACTGAAAGGTTTTCTCAATAACTTCCAAGTAAAGCATTCGGTTATTAAAATTTTTTTGTTCATAATAATGTGGCTATTATTATTATTATTTTCTTGCTTAATGACCCGCGGTTATCTTTACGCTATATTGTCACGTGGTCGTGACGTCGACGAAGGCAGCAGGCTACGTGTCCAGGATGAAACTGTTTATTAGGCCGAACTTGTGGCCGGTAAACGCAAAGTAAGATTACAGCAATACACGCTGGCACTGATAGCGGCGAACAGAGCGCCGGCCGTCGATCAACTGAACTTAGTTGGAACGCGCCGGCTTTTATAAATCACGCGTCGAACATTCTAGCCTTATCACTAGTCGTCGCGCAAGCTCTGGAATAATCTTGAGTGTTAGCGTCTTGCGTGAAATTTTAACAAAACGATCTACTACAACCGAGAAACTTCTGGAACACTAAGGCACGGTCTTCGCCGAGTACTGCTGATAGTCTTTGTGGGCGGAAACCGAATACAGTAAAAGAAACGCGCGTGGCAATATTTCCTAACCATGCCCATTTCTTCCTGATTTAGACTGAGATTTCGACACGCGCTTGTTCCGTGACCTACTCTGCTCTCTGCTGGTCCATAAAGGTTACACCAATCATTTTTCTTTATACAGTTCACTGCGACGTCTTCGATTTAAGTTGAAGCCATTTTAGTAAGCCTCCGGGTTTCTGCATTGTACGTAAATTACCGTAGGTAAGTTTACCAGTATCGTTCAAGAGAAAGGCACAGAGCAGATGCATCCTACCGATACTATAATGTATCACGTACATAGGTCGGCAAAACTTGTGGAGCTCACTCAAGACTCACTCATAAAATATATTTTGTGCTTTGGACTTACTCGGACTCAGACTCACCAAAATTTTCCTGAACCGGACTCACACTCACGAAAATTTTCTTCAACCGGACTCACTCGGACTCAAAGCTCACCAAAATATTACTCACCCGAACTCACTCAGACTCATGGCTATATGTGAGGGTGAGTGAGTCCGAGTGAGTCGACTCATGAGTCCGTTAGTCTAGAATTAGCTTTTTCAAACATGTTGTCAATGCTCTTTAACACCAATATCTCACGTAATCGGCGCTCTTCTGGGCGCCGTTTGATATAGTATACCTTCGAATACAAGTTATGAGTGCTCGCAAAACATTAAGGTCATTTTTCTTGGAAGAGATGACAACATAAGATATACTTATCCAGAACGTTTCTGGAAGAGTTGGCTGAGAGGGGGGGGGGGGGGAGGTAAAGGCACCCCCCTACTTAATTCGCGCCTCTGATCAATAAATGTTGAAATAGGTGTATGAACGACACTTCTTTGGAATACGTGTGAGTAGACGTGAGTCGAGGTAAGGCTGATAGTAATGCTGAAGGTGAGTATATAGATAGGACCATAGGTCGGCAAAAAAAAAGTGGAACTCACTCAGACTCACTCAAGAAATATATCTTGCGCTTTGGACTCACTCTGACTCAGACTCACCAAAATTTGCCTGGGCCGAACTCACTCGGACTCACACTCACGAAAATTTTCTTCAACCGGACTCACTCGGACTCACACTCACCAAAATATTCCTCACACGGACTCACTCAGACTCAGACTCACGGCTCGATCTGAGTCTGAGTGAGTCCGAGTGAGTCGACTCATGAGTGAGTTCGCCGACCTATGATTCACGTATACCGTACCGAGAATTTGTGGCAGGGCGCGAGTCTGTCCATGAAAGATTAAACAGAATACTCGCCGCAGGAACGGCACAACGCTCCTTCGGACCTTGAACATCACTCGTCATCCACGGTAAAGAAATTTACCGTGTTGTGTTGTTACGAAATACTCTCAATGTTCCTCAAATTGGGAAAACGGCCGCGCACCCCTTATCGCGAACTGGTCGCCTCCTTCTATGTTACAACTGCGCTAAGCATTTCTCCCAACGGACCCCCCAATCTTGTTTGCGTGTTCTTGAAGAATACAAGTAAAGGATTAAGCACGCGGCCGTCACTACTGATAGTCTATGTTACTACTAGGAAAGAAGGGAAATTTTAAGGGCTTATTTTTACTTGTTAGACAGAATATTAATGAGAACTAACAGAAAACAACGCCAAGAAAAGTATATGGGATTTTGTTTGTAGCAACTATGATATAAATGTGAAGAAAGTAAAGTGGGCGAAAGGATAACTTGCCGCCGGCAGGGACTGAGCCTGCAAAGTTGCAGGTTCGGTCCCTGCCGGCGGCAAGTTTTCCTGTCGCCCACTTTACTCTCTTCACATTTACATTACAATTACTACAAATAAGATACCTTACACGTTGCTTGGCATTATTGTCGGTTAGTTCTCATTAAAAACTTGGAGGACGCTTGAGCTTCGCCTTCAAGTGTAGAACGCGATAGCGTATTCGGGCCCGGAGCGCATTCCCTTCGACCCTGCTGCAAGGAAAGAAACGTTTCTGGGTGTGACACTGGCCATTTTAAACTAGCCTAGAATGTCTACTGGATGTACGGTTGCTATGTGCCCTCTACGCCATAATACTTCCATTTTGCTAATTTCCGAAGTACTCACTACTCATCCGTAAGGTGTCACATGCACTCGCGTAGCTGTAGACTTTGGGTGGGCAGCTTTCAACCACACATTCGTTGCGCAATTCACGTGTTTTGACGCCTGGTGTGATTCTAGGATTGTGGCACGCAATATTACATGCGTTAAAGAGATACTCCTTCTACTACATGACATTTATATAGCGTTTTTTCCAAAGCAGTTTCAAGCAATGACATGGCTCTGTGGAATTCCTGCCAAACGAGCTCGTTAACACTGACGCGTTAATATGTTACTACTAGGTAACGCAATTGCGTCTACACAACGCCTTTGCCACGTTTGAATGTATATAAGAGGTACTCTTCGCTTCAAGAGCTGAAATGGTCCATGTGCGTTTGTTACCAAGGCGAGGGTTTCGCATTTCCTGCTCCCACAAAAGTTTAGCCCACTGCCCAGTACCCTCATTTGCTTAGTTTTCCGCTATACACACAACAACAAAACGTCTAGGGACGTTGGATCCCTAAAAAAATGCGAGTTTATGCTGTATTAGGGCATATAGCTTTTAATATAGCTATATAGGTTGCAATACTAACTACAGGCTGGAACATTTATTGCAAGGTTATGTTCCCAGAAAAAGCGAGAATACAGCATTCTCGAACATCTCGCGTTCCACAAAATTTTGTTGCTCTGTGTAAACTTGAGTTTTTGATGTATTAGTATCTAAAACTTTCAATCTACACGCGCGTTCTGAGCCTAATAACTCAGTCGCTTTCCAGGCTCCGTAATTGCATTTTCTACATTTCTCTACCTTGATGTAGGCATTCAAAGTGCCCTATTTTTTACGTACAAGCGGTCGGTTGTGCGACAGTAGCTTAAGTCCTGACAGAGGGCTTGTAGTTTCAACGACTATGTGAGAACACCCGCTGTGTATTCGTTCGCAGCAAGAACGGCTGCAACCAATTTGAAAGTTTTCACGGTAAATCATTCACTGTTTGCCTCAGATACGGTACGAGAACGGTGATTTATTGTTATAGCAGAAACATAGACGGTGCGTAGGCAGAAAAAATAAGTAGCCCCATTCATCAAAGCTTCTTTTCACTGCCACGCCTCCATCGTCAGCGAATCAAACTTTGTTTCTCGAACTGGGAGTTTTCAGATTTTGCGGAAAATAGCCAGATTTCCGGACATTCGGGAGAGGCACAGCAAGCTAGCGCACGTCGTTGCGTTTGGAATAAATTGCCCGTAGAGACGAGAAAAAGTAAATTTCGTGTTTTATTTTCCATTGTTTTGTCGCTAAACATGCGCGTTCACGCACCATTAGCTCGATAAAGAAGATCTACTCGCTGCTTGCTGCACTTCAGGCAAATGGGCCCTGTTTACGGCCGAGGCTACTTCCGACAGGAAGTGATTTAGCCTCGGGCTTTTGTTTATGTTCGCATTGCTAACGGATCATTAGCTGCAACCCAGATGATTCCTTTGGCTCGCGCTGCACTTCCGCCTGCGTGAATGACTTCTGATATTGCCGCTCGGTCACGCATCCGCCTTTGTGATGATGTCCATTATAGTTTCCTTTTAGCTACCATACGATTTTTCGCTGTTCTAGCTTCACTTCGCAGCGCTAAGTGCATGTATGTCTTCCTAAAAGCTTAGGGCACCCATCGCTGAGAAATGCCTTGTGTAGTGTTTTAAATGCAAGGCGTTTCTTAGCGAGCCCTAGGCACTTTGAGCGTTTCTATCTATCTATCTATCTATCTATCTATCTATCTATCTATCTATCTATCTATCTATCTATCTATCTATCTATCTATCTATCTATCTATCTATCTATCTATCTATCTATCTATCTATCTATCTATCTATCTATCTATCTATCTATCTATCTATCTATCTATCTATCTATCTATCTATCTATCTATCTATCTATCTATCTATCTATCTATCTATCTATCTATCTATCTATCTATCCGCCTACCTCTTCGTGCTCTGGTGATCACCTCCTTAACATGGTGCAGACCAAAATTGGCATGGGAGGGTAAGAGGGTCTGACGAATATGACTGCCTGGTCCTGACATGAATGACGTGAAGATCCTGTCGCGTACTTTGTCAAACCGTTTCCTCCAATGGCATGTAGCACATATCCGCATACCACGGGCCGTGGTACACGGGTATGCGCCATAGGTGATTGACTGTTACCCAGGAATGGCGAGATCAGATATTGGCAATTTGAGTGGGAGAGTGTTAAGGACAACCGATAACGGTAGCGTAGACCCGAGGAAAGCAAAGAATAAAAAAAATCACGCCATATCCACGAAGTGAATGATGATGCGTGGGCGAAGCTTGATCGTTTTCATCCATGGCAGAAAGAGAATGTGTGGTCTGGAACGCGCTTATACTTCATGGTCATCATCGTCATCGTCATCGTTATCACGTGTAGTGGGTACATTCCACTATACTTGAACGCGCTTATTCTTCATAGTCATCAGGCGTCATCGTCATCTTTATCACGTGCAGTGGGTACATTCCACTATACTGGAACGCGCTTATACTTCATCGTTATCACGTGGAGTGGGTACATTCCACTTTACGTGGCTACCTACCTACCTACCTACCTACCTACCTACCTACTACTACTACTACTACTACTACTACTACTACTACTACTACTACTACTACTACTACTACTACTACTACTACTACTACTACTACTACTACAGAGGAGGGACAGACCCACACCCTAAGGAGCTTCACCCCTAAAATTAGGATCGCAGCAGGAATCGAGCCCAAGCGCTTGTCCGTGTCTTTCCTGTCCCTGTGTACGTATCGCGCTCGTACTTGAAAATCAATCATGGAACACCAACTAGCCCAATCAACTATTTTGCCAAGCATTCTACGTGGAAGTCGGTGTTCACCATAGAGCCACGCTAGTTCTAGAAACTGCTTTGAAGAAAGACGAAGCATCTGCGAACGAAGGAGCAGAAAGCATACTTCAAAATTCCTTTCATTAGTTCATTGGTTTCCATATTATTGTATTATTCTATATAGACCGGTCATTCTTAAAATTTTTGTTATTCCTGTGGCCATCGATTTCTTTCACATCCCCTTTTAAAATTAAATATTTCCCCTTACATTAACCGCCGGCTTCATGGCCAATCCCCCGAAGTGGGTAAGAGCCAAGTATATAGGAACAAGCAAGCAAACAAGTGTTCGGTGGGAGTTGGAAGGGAGGAGGGGGTAAGGATAGTACTGTCATATGAGGAGAACAAGCAAAAGCAAGAGAAGATGGCTTTCAAATACCCTTAGGCGAATGCATAATGGTTTGTGCGACTTTCGTGCCTCTAGCACATCATCTTGCCCTTCGTCTTTTTTAAGGGTGGCGTTGATCAATGATGTCTCCCTGCCTACTGAAGACTTGTAAAACTTGTTACATAATTGGCCCAAAAAGATGCTTTGATGAAAAGCTTTCCAATGGAATGTTATGCGGCCTCACAAAAACCTGACTCGCTTACGTGTTTGCTGTGATGGCTTTATCTACCACAGCTGTTAAGTGAAACGTTGCTATTCTGTGATCAAGCTCGGAACAATTTTTTCTAACACCCTCCATTCTTCATGGAATACATCTTACGTCTCATGCTGAACAAAACTTTGCTTTCAATGGGTAGAATACAGTATTCACATTGATAACGCTGCTCTTTGAAGGCGCACAGCGCTGTAGAAGCACATTCTCCAGCACGAAGGGAATGTAAAGGTTTTTAAAGAATTAAGCAGTCACCCAAATCAGGGATTAGACTTGCTTGCATTTTTTTAATTATACCTCGAAAGAAAGCCCGAAGACTGCCCTTAATTCGCATTAACAAAAGAAAGCATATTTTTGAACCCTAATGTCCACATCAGGCGGGTCATTTACTACCAAAGCATACAAACACATGCAATCACGTGTTAAGTTCTCTGTTCTGTACATAATGTCGTGTTTTTCGATTCAAAACGCAGGCTCCTTAATGATGAAAGGATTGCTGCGTGATTGCCACTTTTATTTTTTTTTTCGCTTTTAATTACCTAATCAAGTACTGCCGCACTAACCAGATACGGGATGAGACATCAGCAGAGCTGCTGGTTGTCAGGTAGTTAGCGGAGGTTATTTGCATTATAATGAGTAGATCCTTGAGTGCCTTAAGATCAATATAAAGTGCATCAGCGTAAAAACGGAATTTCAAAGCTGAGCTGTCTCCGTGTGAGAAAAAAAAATATATGCGAGCGTCCTTCACTAAACCTTTGCTTCAATTCATTTATTACGCATGCGTCAAATTCTTATCTTTTACTATTGTTAACAAGAATGTATATTGATGAAAGTACGGCTGAACTGTACGGGCGCTGGAAAGGGTTTTCGAGTGCTTCCGTGATACAAAAGGGGAGGGGAAACGAATTCACTTGCTCGAATTGTAGCAATCTCTGCTACCAATATTGATCAAAGTTTTAACGAATCGTCTCGCCTTATTGTTGTATACAGCCCACGGTTCAGAGTGTATAGCTTTTTTCCCGGTACTGTTCCTGAGGTGATACATTTCGCACAAAATTAACAATCAAGAAGTGTATCGACTTTATCTGAAACATTTTGATGAAAGCGTTTTAAATAACAAATATGAGCAGATTCTTCCAAAAGAAAGAGGCATTTGAAGTGCATGTGAAGCAGGACAGTTTCAGCAAAAACTAATCATACCGCTTTGTGAAAGAAAAGTAGACAAAAAAAATCGGCTGATGTACCAACGCTAGAGCTGGTGACCCTGGGAAAGCTTTTAAACGAAATATCTCATATTCCTATTTCTACACGGATACGCACGTCGTAAAAAAAGCCTACTGTAACGATGTTGCAAGTTAGAGCGGAGATGCTACATTACTTATTTAAATATTGACACTGTCACTAAAGCGACGAATTTTGTAAAAAGCTCTCTCGCCATTACCGCGTCAAACAAAGCGCTAGACGTGAGCGCACAAAATACCCGCGCTCTGTTGGTCTTCATCCCTTCTAACAAAGTTGATGAACAGTTTCAGGAACATTTTTCAAGTATCTTGCAAGGGCTTCCATATTAGCTTGTGTCTCAAGGCACCGTGATGTGCTTTCGCTTTTTAAACTACAATAACAAAGCGCCCCCCAACTATCAAAGACGCGAGCACTATCAGGTTTCTACATGTACAACACTGCTCCGCTCTTACGCAGTGATCTGTCGAAAGACATTACTTTCTAACAGCTGAGATTCGAGAATTCTAAAAACAGTGTATCTTGTTCCAGTAGCAAGACTATGTATAAGAAGATATTAATTTTTCCTTAATGGGAGCTGGACACTGGTCGTAGTTCAGTGCGGCGCCAAACGAAGGACCGCCGTCGATTTCCAAATTACTGGTGCACTGAAAACAGACACGGAGGAAGCAAGACAAGGATAAGTGCTAGTCCTTGCTTTCGTCCTTGGAAGGTTTTTTTTTTTTCTTTTTTTAGCGCTACAGTAACTTGAAAGGATGTACCAACACGCACAGCCAACACTGAACGCTGTTCTGCAGTAAAAAGACAGAGGAGGTCATACCGTATATTTGTGAATGTTCAGGCGTATACTTCTACGGTTACCCGGAAAGAAATGTTTGAAGACATGGGAATTTGCAACGCTTCAAACAGAGGAACGTGTTTATTTCTATAGATTTTGCATGTGCCTCAATTTCAGCTTACAAGACAATGCTTCTGCACGGTCATTTTTAATGACCGCCTTACCTGATCTCCTTACAAAATATGTAACATAACTGCGATTTAGGTTACCTGTTTAAATGGTTTGGGAGGTCTTGAAAATTTTTTTATTGAAGTGATGCTGGCAATGCGGGAGTAAATGGCAACAATTAAACGAGCTCAAGTATTTTTGAATGTCTTCTAGTGCGTCTAGTGCGTTCTGGGCTTGTAGTTAAACCAAGGAATACAACAGGGCCCACTAATTCCGTCGTGCGAGCACCACTGCCGAATACCTAAGACAAGCATAACGGTCGCCTTCAGATTTTTGACAAGTGCATGCGGCAAGTTCGGGCAGGATGGCTGTCTACGTCTCTTTCTTCTGCCTCCAGTTTTTCATGCGCTACTCATTCAAATTCCAGATTTTTGTTTGCCTAAGCAACGCAGATAGTAAGGAGTTAACAGTTCCCGACCTTGAAATCATGTGATAACGTCCACGGTGTTTCGCCGTTTGAAGACGAAAATGCCATTCAAGGTTGATCGTCTAACAAAGACCACCGTACAGGATCAGAACTAGCCCGTCCGCACATAGTTTCGAGTGCTTCTTCAGAGTACCTGTGCTGACTTCAAGTTAAGCAAGGTACTCTTTTACGCAAATGGTAAACATCTTATTCTTGAAATTAGGAGGATTATCACGATTTGTACAGGCGCGGCCACTGTTAGAGGTATCATGGAGTGGGTGGCCGCGCTATGCGGAGCGCCGCGCGAAGTATTGCGGCGCAAGCGCAATCAGTGCAAGAGGTGGAGTTAGCTGCGCGTCGTCTACTACAGCTCCTCTCACTTCGCCAAGCGTGGCGAAACCTAGGTGGCGTGCGGCGAAGTGGGAGGAACCGTAGCAGACTGCTGAATCCGCCTCTGGCGCTGATTGCGCTTGCGGCGCAATACTTCACGCGGCGCCCGCTTGGTGGTCTGAGGAGCGCGGCCACGCGCACCGTGTTACCTCTAACAGTGACCGCGCCGCTACATGGGCTAAGAGGCGATTTTGCACGATACTATAGTCGGATACAATTTTAGAAGTTCCGCAGTGTTTCCTCCTGAAAGGGGCATGCAGAGAGGCCTGCACCAATGGGCCCGCACTCCGCACTTACGTCATGAGCTGGACGGCGGGTGACCCCGCCTTCGGAGAACATCGAGCATGCTGGGGCGGGACTGCTTCAGACGCGGAGGCGATCAGCCGCTGCCACTCGGTCATCTGCGCGCGACCTCTGCGGACATTTAAAATTTTATCCGACTGCACTTCATTGTCAGCACCATAGGGAGAATATTTGAATAAAAAAAAAGACATGGCAACTTCGCAATTGAGGTGACAAGCCTGAAAGTAGAACGGAGCTGGTTTGGCTTCCTTTCTCCTTCTTTTTTTATTTTTTCTCTCTTTCCTTTCAGTTCTACTTCTCTTTGTTTCTTGTATCTGGTTTTCTACTTGTTGCTATCTATTTCTTTTTTTTTCTATTTCTTTCTTCATCTCTCCATTTATTTATTTATCTTTCTCGCTCTTTCTATATTTCTCTTTCCTCTTTTTCTTTCTTTCTTTCTCTCTCTCTCTGCTTCTATCGCTCTCTTGCCCTTTGTTGCTCTTTCTTTCCCGTTCTGTGTTGGTCCCGGTTTTTTCTATTTCATATCACGTCTGTTTCTTTCTTTCTCTCTCTTTCTATGTTTTTCAATGTCTTTCTATCTTTTTATGTCTTTATTCCCTTTATTTCCCTCTATTTTTCTCTTTCTCTTCCTTTCTATCTTTCTTTCTTTGTCTATCATTCCAGTGTTGCACGTGCTCCACTTCGCCTAGCAGCGTTTTCATTTAACGCTCGCACCTGGGCACTCGGTAGTGGGGAGTGCCCAATTCCTGTGGCGCATACCCACCCTGCAGTTTTCCGCGGACAACAATGTTTTTACGGCCGGCTTAAAGAGCTCCGTTGTTAAAAGAACGAGTGCGTTATTTACTGCACATGCACACGGAAAATAAGGTGTGACGCATATAATGCTGCTGGAGGCCCTTATTAAAGAGCCACTTCAGGCATTTATTGAAGCAGCTACTCAGGAAAACGGCATGGAAGGCTTTCTTCTTCCAGTGCATCAGGTGGTTGAAACGACACGCAAAGTTTAACACTCGGCTCACTAGAAACCAAACAATATTGCAAGACCTAATATGGCCGCAACGGGGGGCTAGTTGGTACGTCTTGATCTTGTAATGCTGGCAGCGCACTGACAGAAGAATTGCAAGAGCGTTCTCCTTAAGCGCAGAATAAAACAAGCACAACGACAAGAAAACGCAGGATCATAGTGCAGTGTGGTTAGCATCGTATTCAAGTGGATGACCGACAACTTTTGCAACAGTCAGCAAGGAAGCGCGTCATCAGCGACTGGCGGATTCGCCTCGAGTCACGTTCCCCTCAGAAACGACGCGTCGCGCGTGGGGCACAACGGCGGTCGGGTCATCAGTGGCGCGAACAAGTTGCTGCCAACGCTCAGACGTGAGCCGGGCAAAAAAAAGAAAGAACTATAAGTGAGGTCGACAAACTTTCTCACGAGGAAGGAGAAGAAGCCGTGGCAAATGAAAAATTGAGCACAAACTTCTAGGGGCGTAAAGTGCAGCACACACGCGCAAAGAAAAGGAAATGTCTAGCTAGATTGCGACCACGCGATCGTCTCAACGACTTGAAAAGGCACAGCCGGGTCGGGAGAGAAAAGAGCAGGCGAGTTTTCTTGGCGACAAGAGACGTGGTCATCAGGAGAGGAAGCCCAGGGTTGCCTGGTCACATCTGCTGTCATCAGAATGTCCCGGTTCGTCTTCGATGCCGCTCACGTTCGTCTCTGTCAGCGAAAGCTGTTGCCTTCTGCCGTTGCCCTCATTGCTGTCGTAGTTGAGAAGCATTTGCATTCATTTTTGTTCTTCACGAACGGTATCTGTCTGTGTTGTAGGAAAAACTTGCGCGTAACTTTTGAGCTGATGTTGACTGCCTCCTACACACGTCTGCCGCTTGCACTTTTTCGCAGAGAAGGTCCACATGGCTAGGTTTCGATGCATTCATTGTGCACGTCAACAAAAACGGATGTGCCGAGTAAATGGGGACAAACCCCTCCGCTCACCACATCTCCACTAACCCTTTCAGACCTCGTTTTTTTTATTTCGTCCGGAGGATATTTTTGTGTGCGTTTTCCTAATGGTTAGGACCTCAGATAACCACAAACGAAAAAATTGACCGAGCGGTGCCATTATTTATGGATTTACATACATGATGTGAAATTAGGAAATGAACGCTCAGTGGCTGTGGAAATCAGAAAAATGGTTTCGTTATGCCTGCTACTCTCGAGAGTACACCAAATCTGAACCAACGTTTTATTCAGCAGTGTGGAAGTCCTTGTAACAACTTCGCGACTTCATCCCGAAAACGGCGCTTACCTGCTTAAGCTTACCTACCTCAGTGTCACCCATAACTTCGATCAGGAGCCTTCTTTTGGCTTCCAGCTACGCAAAAATGACACAATAATGGTGTTAATTGTAGTAGGGATCATTCAAAAAATACTTCCCCAATAATTAGCACTTTTTGTTTTATTTCCGAGTTGCTACGGCAAATATTGTGTGATGGTGTCAGTTGACACCACCAGGGCCGAAAGTGCTAGGAATGAAGGAAGGGAACAGACGCGCGGCAAACCCCAATTAGGAACGTGCACGAGACTCCATGCGTATGCGTCAATCTACACATGACGATGCATGTCGCGAAACCGTAGAATGCGGCAAAAAGACGCAAGTACCGCGCTGTCAAATGTAACTTTAAAAAAAATACGCGAAATTCAAAAGTATTTTCTGAACATACATTTGGAATTCACTTGCAAGGGTGTGTGATCCGCTATAGTTCGCAAATCTGTGACACCTGTGAGTTGTATGCTAAACAGCTTCGTTTGTCATCCACGTTCCGAGTGGAATGGCTCCTCAATTTTTTTTCCTCTGGCAACCCGTGTCCACGAATGAACATGCAACTCATATTTTACTAGCGGGATCAGGCCGATGAGAAAGAAGTTCGAGCACAGTGCTGATTCGTATTGTCGCTCTTCGTCCGAGAAACACAGATGACATTAGAACACATAAGCCATTTTGACGTCAGAAAAGGATGACGTCAAAGGAGCCCCCGTGGCATTTGATAGGAACACTGCGACGAAACAAAGTTAACCCAAGAGAGAAAGAGAGAGAAGAAATATAGGAAAGGTAGGGAGGTTAACTAGACTACGTCCAGTTTGCTACCCAACACGTGGGGAGAGGGGAATAATGGAGTTAAAGAGAGAGAGCAAGAGTGAAGGAGAGACACATTGCACACCACACACAGTAACCCAAAGAATACACAACGCCTATGTGGGTCCGAGTGTCACCATGCCTATTTGATATGTTGAAAATAATAAGTTTTGTATTATTAAAAACTGATTGATTGATTGATTGATTGATTGATTGATTGATTGATTGATTGATTGATTGATTGATTGATTGATTGATTGATTGGTCTTCTACACGTTGCTCTGAATTAGCATTAAGGAGCGCTATCAGAAACCGCACAAGTGTTTACTACTTACATAACTCGAAAACTACTATATGCTCCCCGCTTCCTTGCAGCATGTGATAACTTTGAGCCGTCTGATGTGTGCAATTCTGAACTGCCACTGGTGTGAAAAGCGCACGCTCATTGTATCCAATGCTCGTGTCTAGTGGAGTAACTTTGATGAATCAGCCAAGCAGAATATAGCCAGATGTACTTTTTGTCAGCTTCTTCAGTGTTATTTCCAGTGCGGCAGTTTTTCTCTTTGACATGCTCTCTAAAAAATTTGCACTGTAGAGCAAGGCACTTGCATATTCCCTTTTTTGGTTTGTCGCGCTATTTTCTCCGTCGATTTTTTTCCGATGGCGTAACTTACGTCTAACTCAGATAAGAAAACGTGACGTGCCCTGAAAAACATGACATATATAGAATTTCCTGCAGCCTGCACGTTTCTTGCTCCGAATTGAAAGTCCCCGTCGTATTTAATCAAACGACTGGAACTCGGCGACCTATTTGCCTTCACAAATATGTGCCCAATTTCCTTGCTACACGATGCGTGGTTCGGCAGAAAAATACAAGAGGAGGGAGAGCTGCGTTTGAAAGGGAATCGGAGAAGAAATTAAATCCAAGAAGTTCGGTGCATGTGGCTCTGTGAGCACGTCTATTTGGAGCTACATTTTTTTTCTCTCCTGTGTGGGAACTAGCCGAACCGTAGTCCTGCTGCATAATAGTTCCGACAACTTTAGGGCACTAGTGTAGAGCGACAGCACGAGGCCGGTCTTTCATGCGGAAGTACTACGGAACAAGACAGGAATAGAACTAATCGAGAGCGCTGAAACAGGTCATGAAAAAATCACGCCATATCCACGAAGTGAATGATGATGAGTGGGCGAAGCTCGATCGTTTTCATCCATGGCAGAAAGAGAATGTGTGGTCTGGAACGCGCTTATACTTAATGGTCATCAGCGTCATCGTCATCGTTATCACGTGTAGTGGGTATATTCCACTATACTGGAACGCGCTTATACTTCATCGTTATAACATGTAGTGGGTACATTCCACTATACTGCGTCATCGTCATCTTTATCACGTGGAGTGGGTACATTCCACTATATGTGGCTATCTACCTACCTACCTACTACTACTACTACTACTACTACTACTACTACTACTACAACTACAGAGGAGGGACAGACCCACACCCTTAGGAGCTTCACCCCTAAAATACATTGACGAGAAGCGGTAAGATGATAGCGCATACGAACGAAAAATTGCAGGTAATGATTCTCTGCATTAAAGAGAAAAAAAAAAAGAGGCGCAGCTTAGTGGTAGAGTGCTGGGCTGCCACGCAGAGGGCTCGGGTTCGATACCCATTCTGTCATAGGTATTTTTTTATTTATTTAGTTTTTTTTCTTATTTCGTGCCATAGTGGTTACGGACACGGCGGCGGCGGCGGCGGCGGTGGACAACTACGCCGCAAAAACGGTCCTTGTAGTGATCTCATAACAGCTTTCGCTGTAAAAACGCGAGCATCTGACGCTTACTTTTTGCTTAAGGCGTACCTTTCTATTCAGAACATAGCGATTTCCCCAGATTAAACTTAGTTCGTAGTTTAAAGGCAGCGATTTACATGTACATTGCCTCTTGAGAATGAAGCTAAGTCGAGCGTTCCGATAATGTTCGGAGGTCGTACACTACAGAAAACGTACTATATGTATCATGAGCAAAGACAAAAAAAAAAAAGCAACGAGACATGCATAGAGTTCTGTTTCGATATTTTGCGTCTCAATGCTATGATCATATGGTTAATTCAGACCATGTTCTTTATGTATGGTGGTCAACATTCGTTGTACATTTAGAGGATCTTCTTGAGTTACACTGAACGATGATTTATTGAATGCGAAGCATTTCTTAGCGAACTTCGGCGACTTTGAGCGCATCTATCTATCTATCTATCTATCTATCTATCTATCTATCTATCTATCTATCTATCTATCTATCTATCTATCTATCTATCTATCTATCTATCTATCTATCTATCTATCTATCTATCTATCTATCTATCTATCTATCTATCTATCTATCTAGCCGCCTACGACTTCGAGCTCTCCTGGCTGTTTCGTTAATAGGATGTATACCAAAAATTGGTGTGACATAATATGACTGTATGACGAACTAAATGACTGGTCATAACATGAAAATCATGACATGCATGTTCTTGCGAGCATGCATGCTCTTGGTGCTCTTGCAAACATTTCGTTCACGTGATATATAACGAAATTGCTATAGTATGACATGACTGTATGACGAACTTAAGTAGCAGGTCCCAACATGCAAATCATGACTCGCACGACATGGGCAGCATGATTTACATGACGTGGTCTTGGGGTGCTCACGGCAGTTTAATTAAATGAATATATACCAGAATTTGTATGACGAGACATTTCTGTATGACGAACATAAATGACAGGTGGTAAATGAAAACCATGACATGCATGTCATGTACGGCATGACTCACATACCACGCTCGTGGCGCGCTCGCGGCCGTTTGGCTAGCTTGACACGTACCAAGTTTGGTATTGCATGACGTGACTGTATGACGCACATAAATGACAGGTGGTACATGAGAAAATCAAAACATGATATCAGGTACGACATGGCTTACATGTCCACGCTCATGGTGCGCTCGCGTCCGTTTTGCTAGCTTGACACGTACTAAATTCGGTATTGCGTGACGTGACTGTATGACGAACATAAATGAGACGTGGTAACATGACATGAATGTCATGTATAACATGGCTTACATGCAACGCTCATGGTGCACTGGCGGCCGTTTCGTTAGCTTTACATGTACCAAATGTGGCATAGCACGACGTGACTGTATGGCAAACATAAATGATAGGTGATAACATGAAAATCTTGACATGCATTGTACAACGTGATTTTCATGCCGCACTAATGGTGTGCTCGCGGCCGGTTCGCTGGCTCGATATACACCGAAAATAGGTATTGGGCGACGTGACAGCATGACGAACATAAATGACTTGCGTTGACATGAAAATAATGACATGAATGTCATGTACGGCATGATTTAAATGCCACGCTCAAGGTGCGCTTGCGGCCATTTCGCTGGCTTCATATACACCAAAATTGGTATTGCGTGGCGCGACTGTATGACGAGCCTAAATGACAGGTGGTAATGTCAAGATAATGATGTGAATGCCATGTACGGCATGATGTACACGCCACGCTCATATTATGCTTCCGTCCATTTCGTTAACTGGATAGATACCAAATTTCTATGACATGAGATGAGTATGTTGCAAACATAGCAGGTCATCCATTGTATATACCACAATACAAGTTTCATTGGCATGGTTTATGCCAGATTTTACATGCATGCGTGCATGACAAACATGCGATATATAATGAACTAAATATCATGACAGGAATGACTTCATCTGCCTCAAAGACAAACAAGGCGATGCATGCAGCTCTTTGCTGGTTGCTTCGCAGCACAACGATTCAGTCAGAATAAAACAATTCGGCAGATCCCACAGTGCGTGGGATCTGCCAAATTGTTTTATTCTGACTGAATCGTTTCGAAAAGATCATCATGCTCTTTGATGTCTGCCCCTTCTCTGATTTGTTAGAAGGGGTTAACGTTGCGAAAATTTGCGGCTTTGTGATTGTAGTTTGAACTCGTTTTACTAACGCGACAGCGTTAAAGAGATCTTTTCGCCGAAATTCTGGTGACAGGGTCGGCTTCATTGGTTGCGAGCGCAAAATTCGACGTTTTCCGTTGGCGAAAAATCTAGATAGATGCAAATAAACAATAAAACATTATCCGCCTGATGAAAGCAGTTGTTCAACCACGGAGTCACGCCAGTGCTCGAACTGCTTCGTTAAAAAAAAAGAAAACACTATAGCAATGTCACTCCTACCCAAACCCTGTGCACCTCCACAGGAGCTACCCACACCTATACCCGGATAATAAATGCAAACTATGCACCACAGAAAGGTCTTTGGATAAACATATACTGTGGGAATGTCCCAACTTATCAACAAGTGGCCCTGAGGCCCTCCGGGAGTGTTGGCGGCTAGTGCAGCTCAGCTCGGAGGTCCAAGACCGAAAATGGGCTATCCAGCACGCCAGGGAGGCTATGGGGAGACAAGATCTCCTGGTACCACCTGTACGGTCTAGCCCGTACCACAAACATGCCGGATCTTGTAATAAGGATTATTCACTCACTCCCTATAACAATGTCCTGTAGTGGGAGAGTCTGCTTAACGCACGTAAGATTGCGTGAAAGAAGCGTAGAATCGCAACGGGTGTCAAAACATGCGAATTGCGCAGCGAGTGGTTGGTTTAAAGCTGCCCAGCCCATTACAAACTGTGGAACTACGCAGGTGCGTGCGGCACCTTATGGACGCGTAGTGGACCCTTCACTGATTCGCAAAAGGAAAAATTATGGCGTAGTGAACACTTCGCTACTGTACTTGCAGGAGGCATTCTAGTGTAGCTTGAAAAGTCCAATGTTGAACGCATAAACGTTCCTTTCTTTGCGGCATGGTTTAAGGCGATGCGCCGCGGGCCCGGTTAAGTTTTCACGTTTTATTCTTGAAAGCAAAACTCAAGTGTCCTCCAAGGTTTTCAGGCGCTTTATTAAGGCCAGCGTTTGATGAGGCCTTAAGTGCCTCATCCGACGCTGGCCTCAATAAAGCTCTTTAAAAACTTGGGGTCATGACACGCTATCGGTGGAAAATTGTATGCGCGGTACAACACACATGACCATAGCCGCTAACATAAAATTAGGTAAAAACGCAGTTCAAGCACGAGTCGAGCCCAGGTACGTATTCTGTGAGGCAGTCAAGTATTCTACCAATGAGCCACGCCAGTGCCTAAAACCGTTTGCAAAAGGAGCCTACACAGTCGTCATGTTGGGCAAGGAGACTTTAACTGATGCAATACTGCATGAGAGAACCCTAGAGTTGCACCAGGCATCGTACCATGTGAACTTCGCAACGATTCGGTTGAAAGCTGCCAACCCATATTACGAACGACTGAGCTATCAATCGTCATCATCATCATCAACAACAAAGTGTGCAGCTCTTCAAGTTGCCTCTCAAGCTTTTATTAAAATAATGATAATGATGAGGATGATGAGAAGACGGCCACACCATACGGCTTTCGCCACCAACTCACCTTCGACGAATGCATACTGGAACTTTCGAGTATTTTAGATGAGAAGCATCTTACGCTCGGGGCTTGTCCATCGCCGTAGCCGCTACTTCTCATTGCTCCCGCTAGAGGCCGATGATGATGACGATGACGCTGATGAAGAATAAGCGCGTTCCAGACCACACATTCTCTTTCTGCCATCATGGCACAGCACATGGAATGTACTCACTATGGCGATGACAAAGATCGGCAGCATTAAGAACGAGCAGTCCCGCGCCAACGCCATCGCCGTTCTGCAGCGGGAGTTTGCCGCCGACGATGATCACAGTGAGTACGCCGTTTGCTCTACGTGCAAAGATTCGTTGGTGGCGGGCAAAGTCCCCACAATGAGCGTGACGTACGTCTACCGCTACCAGCAGACACGGGATCCCCTGCCCGAGCTCAACCCGTTGGAGGAACGGCTGATCGCTCCGCGTTTGCCCTTCATGAGCATCAGGCGGCTAAAGCTACTATCATCAGGGGACCGTGCATAGACATCGCCTTCTCAAACTTTAAACTACAACCTTTGCAGCAAGATCCCTTTATGCTTTACAGACACAAGGCCGTTATACTCAAGGGGAATCGTTCACCGGATCTTAAAGTCATCTACGATGATGAATAAAGAGCAACTTTACAGAACTCCCATGGTTACTTCGCATACTACTCAGGGTTCCCTTACGGGGAGATAGATGTGCGCGTTATTTTTCTAGCCTCCGAGGCAATATGCGATAAGTCAGCACTTGATTTCAGATCCGCAAAATCAACGCCAGAAATTTCTAATGAAAACTTATCTCAAGCACTTTCGATTAAACGTATTCAATCAAGAGATTTGACCAGGCCGCCTGTAGCTGACGTGCCTTACTCGTCGTGCTTGTTGCCTTTGGCTTGAGCCAAAGAGACTTTTGTGTTTGAACTTTTCTGCCGAAATGTTACTTACTTGTGTCGCTGTATTCACCCGCGCATGCAGTACCTCACCGTGACCTTCCACGGGGAAAGTGCTTTGCAGTATTTGACGAGATGCGTACATACTTTTTTACGTGCCAAATTGAGAAACACTTCTGAATATATAGAACCAGCAAGTAGCACATGGGCGCAACGTTGCCAAATTCCAATCCAATTAGAAAACAGCTGTTGTTGAGCCGTTAAATTTAAATATTTCAATTCCACTGCCTCATCATTTCATGAGAAGTTCTGCTCTTTGAAGGTGGCTGACCAGCGAAATTGTGTAGCGCACGACACAGCGGTGACACTGAATTTCAGCACTGAAAATGTCGAGGGAACACTAAATTTCGATGAAAAGTCAAGAAAGGCACAGAATTTGTCTGAAAGGTACAGAAAGGTACTGAAAATCTGGACTAAATTTAGCGTATGCTCCATTAATGTTTAAAGGAGTACTGACACGAATTTTAAAAGTTTTCGGATTGTTGCTCTAAATGTAAGTACTGGTGTCGAGAAACCTATAAAGAGCATCGTAGTGCTCGGGAATAGATTGAATATATTTTTAATACCGCTACCATGAAACAGCAATTTCGGTTTCGGTATCCAGGGGGCGGCTTCTCAGTGACGTGTCAGAGCAGTGCGACGTCACGGGAAGACAGTAAATGGCAACGTACTAAGAAAAATCTGTCGTTTTCTCGTGATGCACGTAAACACCGATGAGTGAATTGTCGTCCACTGACCCCGACAGTGATTTCTGCGATTTAGGCTGCATGCAGGACGCAGGGCTCACAAACTCGGGAACTGTCTTGACTCGTCGGTATAATGTCCATTGCAGTGGAGCTGGCTTGCAGATGCTCAGGAACGAAAACTTTAAAATCAAAATAAAATATTTTATACATTTTGTGTGACTCCGGTGTGTGGAGAGCGTTGACACTGCACACCAAGGAAACGAAAAAAATGTCCCTTTTGCGATGTTTCCAAAATCGTGTCAGTACTCCTTTAACCTTTGAGCAGCGTGTGTCTTTTGGTCGCTATATGCGTAGTGATTTTGGTTTGACGCGTGCGCTTGCCATTCGCGCACAATCTTCACCAGCCATTTGAGAAGAAAAACAAAACTTTGTGCAAAAGACTTCATTGCCTCTAATACAGGGCAACGCCATTTAGTCGAGCCCCTATTCCAAGGCACCGCTGGCCCTCGCCATCCTATCGGCCCTCCGGACGAGCCTCAGCTGGTCCCTCAGGACAGGGCTGCACAGCATCGCCTCCCACCTGAATCTTGTATTATCTTATTCTTGCTCTTCGGTGTGAGCCATGCGTACCCATGTGATGTGGTAGTGCGTCGGTGTACTCCCATACCACGGGCATGTGCCTTCGTATGCTGTGAGGTAGAATGTATGTAATTTATGAATGTTTGTAGATGTGTCCGTTTAGAGCCTACGTAACGCCGCAGAATGCACGGCTGAAAGGCCCTTGTGCGACGCTGGGCAGAGTCTCTTCAATTCCCTGTAATATTGCAGGACCACTTTGTAACTGCGATCGACGGGTGTCGGGTCCTCCATGATGTGGGCATCAGCAGCTCGGTAATTAGTGAAACCTCGAGCCGCCTCATCTGCATAGACGTTCCCAGTAACACACTCGTGTCCCGGCGCACACGTTATCTGAGAAGACAGATATTCGCCTCATGCTGCGCTTAGCGACATTTTAGTGGACCAGTGGTCAGTAGTGGGGTGTTCCAAATTTCTGTGGCATGTATGGTTTTGCCCGTAAGGTGTAAGAGCGTCCTTCAAGCTCGTTCTGGACTTTGTTAGGGCGTATTGTGAAAGAGCAGCTGCGATGTAGCCACGACGCCGTAATTAATTCCATAGTGCAGCGGTGCACCATACTCACTACGCTTCTGACAGGCAATGTGTGCACCTGAGTGGTTGAAAACTAGTTTCAAAAACTTGAGATGGTCCAAAGACGCGCTGTACGTTTTATTTCTTCTAGGTTTAAATCGACTGATTCACTTACAAAATTAATGAGAGAAAACGACATCCCCGTGCTCGAAGATCGTCGCAGAGTCGCACGCCTAAAATTTTTACATTCAATTTATAATGCTAGGCTGAATATTCCTGCAGATAAAGACATACAACCGTTTTCTCCTCGCGCATCCCGGCATCGTCATATGCATAACTTGCTTCCATACACTTTTCGAACTAACATTTTTAAAAATTCCTTTTTTCTAAGAACAATTATTCAGTGGAATAATTTGCCACCTGATGTTTCATCAGATGACTTTAAAAGAGCATTGATCGGAGCATCTCAACCATGACTTCTACCGGCTTTTGTAAAGTCTTTTTTTTTCCTTTTTTTATTTTTTATAAAGACTTGTTCAAACTGCTATTGGTGAATATTTTCTCATTACATGACGCGTTTCAGTGTGTATAAATATAATGTATATATATATATATATATATATATATATATATATATATATATATATATATATATATATATATATATATATATATATATTGATTTTCTACTCAAGGCATTGCTTCATTTGTGCCACCTTGTATTTTTGTATGTTTTTTGTATTTGTTATATACTTATTGATGCATCATCCATTGTGTATCCTTGTAAAATCGGATTATTTCTTAGATTTTGTTTTATGTTTTCATAATTGTCTTGTTTCCCACCTGCCTGGTCTTGAATGACCGTAGTATGTTCTAAATAAATAAAAAAAATAATTTACAAATACTGCACGCCCTATTCGGGCCCAAGCAGGAGCGGGCACATGAATGTCAATGACAATAACAGAAACGGGATATAGATAATAACAATACCAAGTACAAAAAATTTAAAAAAATGTAAACATCACGGAGGAACGTAACAAATATATAGCAGAGTTTTAAAAATCAAGGGACAGGTTAATCAAGGGAAAGGGACTTGCCGTTTCGTTGATGTTGATGCTGCGGGTGCTGCTTATGATAATGAAATGTGGCTGAGCTTTATGTATTATGTCGGCAGCTTTAACCCCCCCCCCCCCCCCCCACTCTTTTTGAATGCCAGGTGGTGGGACCCCTGTTGCGATTCTCCTCTTCTACCCAATATTACGTTTTGCGACGTGAGTTATCGCTCGGCATGACTTTCTTGTGTACTTTCATTTGCCGGAAAAACTTCAAGCACTGGCATGCTTTGCTTGTGTATTGCTAGGCACCTGATGCCACACGCGTCTAATGGAATTTGTTTTGTTTGCCTTCTGCAACACGTCCCAAATCAATATCATCTCCCAAGAGTGTAAAAAACGTGATTAAAGGTTTCAGGTTTGTTTTTGGTTAAGCAGTAGGAATGAAGACGCCTTACCATTTGACGTAGTCCCAATGACGGGATCTCACAGTGTATGGCACTCACGAATGTCCAGATTCTAGTGGGGTCCCGATAGAGAAGCAGCAGGACTGCATTTTTAGGAGTTTGGGCCTGTTTATCGAAGCAGAGAAAAACAAAAGAATGTGCCCCTTCATTGATGGGTAGGGTACAACACATAATTACTATGAGGAATGTAAATACCAATGTTATTCACGCACTCATTGACGGGATACCTGTACTTGCAATTTTTCTTGTCTCTTGTAAGATAGTTATGTTACCCGTACGACGTTACAACCGAAAATAGCTTTAAAAAAGTCTGGCGTGATACTGGGTAGAATAGCTGAATGTTACTCAAGTACCCTGGAATCGAGTCGGGTCCTTCCCTCTCCCCCCCCCCCTTTTTTTTCGCATTGTGCGCGGTAGATGCGACGGACATTATCACCACCGAAATCTGCTGTTGTTGTGAGCTCATAAGTGCTTTAGCTGTAAAACGGTGCTCGCCTATGACCGAGTTGTTTGCAAGCTTGATCTTATAGCGTTCTGCAGCATCTTTTTGAACAACTGTGCCTTTGAATTTTTGTAGGAACACTGGTTGAGATATATACTCATCAATTCGTTAAACTTAAATGAAGCCGAGTTCTTCCCGAAGCTATACTTTGGATTTTTCGCTAACCAGACTTTAAAGGCTCCAGAACGTTACCTGCGCGAGGGCTTCACTGTTGCGGCTTAACTTCGCTAGCTCGTTAGCCATAATATCCCACCTATTTAAAATAAACGCGACCGGTGTGCTACCTGACTTAGGTCGCCGTGTACATCATGCGTTTCAATACTGTAAGTTGCGTTTAATGCATAACAATGGCTGAGAAAAAAAGTAGGTTGACAGTAGTTTTTTTTTTTCGTTTCATGTTGCACGCACGGGGCAGCTTATGCACGAGCATATCGGTATATAAATGTTGAAATAGATAGTAGGTGCCTGTACATCTCGTCGTAATACCTAGCTTTAAATTTTTATCAATTGTAAACAGCTCGGCGGCAATTTAGGACAGTGCGAAAATCAATGAAATTTCCGTAATACGTTGTGTGGCCATTATGAAGCGCCGCCCTGTGTTCGTGGAGGAATGTCATGGATTCGTTCTTTCCCGCCGTCAAGTGGGGGGGTGCAATCAATCCTGGAATTCCAATAAGTCGTGTGCTGATGGAGGTGGAACGCGCAAGGCTCTGCTGTGCTGACAGTTGAGTGCACGCTCAATAATATTGGATAGAGAAAATAATTATTTCGAAGCCCTGCGCTGTCCCTAATTCCTGACTGGGCCCCTGAAAGCGGAAAGCTAACGTCACTGATCGTGATCGCTATTACCACTAAAGCGTTCTCCTCAAATTTAATTGTCTCGTGCGTCATCGTACATCTGCCATTGCGGATATTCGTAGAAAAATGATAATGAGTCAGCATGAAGCGTCTGAAAATTCATTATCGGTGAAAATTTATATAGGAAAAGACAAATTAGCGCTGAAAATCGTCGAATAGTGCAATGTGCGGATGAGCTCAACTAGCTTTGAAAACTCGGCAAGGTTCTCCAACTAACTGGTCTTCCTCGACAAGTAGTTTATCGTTACCTAGGCAAAATCAAAGGCTAGTGGTCTATGCTTGGTGAACAGGCGAAGACTAGAGCGTTTAAAGGTGAGGCAATATTCAGGAAGCTCAGGATCAAACACATGGCAGCCCGTATTAAGGTTAGACAATTTCGAGAAAATTTCCATGAGTTTCCTCTTGCCTTCGCGCAAATACTGAAGAACTGTAGATCCAAAAGTCGCGGGTTCGGTCGCTGCCTGCGACATTTTGATGGAGGCGAAATGCTAGGCGATGTCGATGGACGCGAAATACTAGTGGCCCGTTTACCATGCGATGTCAGTGCACGATAAAGAAACACCAGATGGCCTAAATTTCCAGAGCCCTCCACTAACGCCGTCCGTAAAAATTATGTGAAGGCTCTGGTACGTAAAACTTCACAAATTATTATTCTGAAAGCAAAAGCCTTAGATGCCTCATAAAACACGAAAATTTACCGATGTCCCACGTCGGCGTCAGCGCAAGGGATGCAAAAAAATCATCATCACGCTATGACGTCACCACAGGACGTCATCATGACTGACAGATCGCCAAAATTTGTGACGACAGTGACGTAACATCACACGGTGACGTCAGCCATGATATCATAGCTTGGGCAACGGTGGTCCGCTGACGTAGGCAGTGCAAAACCAGGTGAGGTGCCTTCGATCCTGGGGTCAGTGGGAAACCACGTTTGGTGCAGAAAGCTTTCACAGTGGCGGGGCAAGATCAATGCAATGAACTGTGAAGAAAAAGAAGACGGCTTTCGCTTTTCAATTCAATTCAATTCAATTCTTTATTTGCTGGCGTAAATTACACAAATACCAAAACTGGTTGGACCCATAGCCAAAGGCTAGTTGCGGGTCCAATGAAAAATAAATTTAAAAAAATAAGAGTTCCATGTACAAGAGGAAAGCACAAAAATGTGTACGGATATAATCCTTATACATATTTCAATTTCACGAGCGTACAAAAGGAAAGTAAAAGTATCGGTAAGTGCTCAGTTCTGGATAAACATGTAAAGACCACTAAACAAGCTAATTACATGCAATAATATCAAAGGTTAAAATATACATATTTAACCTCCAGGAAAAAAAAAGAATGGTTTTATTAGCAGGTTTCAGCAAACTACTGACAAGCAAAAAATGACATCATGATTGTTCACACTGAAACAATATTGTTCAGACTAAGTAAGTATATTTTAAGCACTGATGAAAAATTATCTGTTTGTTTTATTTCTGCTGGTAGTTTATTCCAAACTTTTGGTCCTGAAAACTGCAGCAAGCGTTGCCCGTAAGTATTCCTCGTTGGAGGAAGATTAAAATTTCCGTATGCTTGATTTCTAGTCACACGAGAGGATGTGCAAAATAAGGAAATATGAAATGGTAGGTTGTTTTTAACGATACTGAAAACACACGTGGGTATTTTTAATTCATGTATCCTATCATAGGGCAAGATATTCATTTTTATAACCAGAGGTAAACTAGGTTGATCATAACGTGAATGGGTGATTATTCTAAGGGCTCGTTTCTGAAGTTTCAGTCGTCTTAGGTGAGATGCATAATGGACCCTGTAGAAAAGGCAAGATTTACGACAACCATAATTCAGCGAAAATATCCCCCCCCCCCCCCCTACCCCAACCTTTTCTTCTTTTTTTTCTTCTATTTTTTTTCACGGATTACCTCCTTCCTTCAGACTCAACCAATTCTCCACGGTGGCCTCTCATGGTCCCCCCACCACCTCTACCACTTTCGTAGTGGCCCTCTCCTCCTCCTTTCTTCGGATTGGAGGGGAGGGTATGAAAGATACACACACAAGCGCTAAGCAAATCAGTTGCAGCCTCGAAAAAGACAAGTCCACTTGTCGAAACGTCGGCTCCAGCACCCACCCACTGTTTACAAATTTCTCATAAGGAACCCTGTGTGTTTTTCAAATTGATTTAAACAAGCTAGTTGCCAGAACCACGGACACAATGGTCAGCCTCTGAATTATGCGCATTATACGCATAATGAGCATTTGCGCAGCAGTCGAAATGAAAGACACACGAGTACGGTGTCTTCTGCTTGAGACTCACGTCCTCAAACATAACACTCTGTCTGTTCACGCTTTTTTCGGCTGTGCAAAAGGATTATCGATTTCTGGTTCCTTGAATATTGAGATTCTGCTCTCGAATTCTTTATCATATCGGAGATGGGAACCAAAATACAGCCCCAGGACAATCGGCGATTCTTTTTTTTTCTTTTTTTTAGCGGGACAGCCTGTGTTACACATATTTTCTTAAAAAGCCGCATTCATACGAGAAAAAAAACCAAAAAAACTCACGAAACGTTGCAATGAACTGCATTGAACGTATTGTAAGATGTAGAAGTGCTCTACACACAAATATTTAGGGCTCGTCCGGAAATGAAGGTTTCCGCATAACTTCAATATGGCCCAAAAATATCTAGCTCCGCCTCCTGCTGAGGCAATTTATTGTGCAAGGTAAATTTTACCATAAAATATGCAGCGGGAACGGAAATAATTTGGAGCCCATGAGGATTCAATAAGCAAGTGAAATTAGTGCAAGCGTGCGAGGTAGAGAATGTTTTCCGAAAGGCGAAATTGCCATGCTTTGCGAAAATTCCAAAAATATCTTGCTCCGCCTCCTGCTCAGGCAATTTATTGTGCAAGGTAAATTTTACCATAAAATATGCAGCGGGAAACGGAAATAATTTAGAGCCCATGAGGATTCAATAAGCAAGTGACATTAGTGCGAGCGTGCTAGGTAGAGAATGTTTTCCGAAAGGCGAAATTGCCATGCTATGCGAAAATTCCATAAATCAGAAAATTTTGAAACGTTTACTGATAACTTCGAATATTTGCGCTATGAGAAAGCGCGAGGTACCTTAAGTTGCTCTGTGCGCGATTCTTTTGGCTAACGAGAATTCTTATAACTTAATATATTCTCCTAAGCTCATTTGCTTGAAAATTATCCCCGATTCAGAAATATTCACATTGCAATGAGTATGAGTGGTTCACAAACAGGTGGGGAAATAACATGAAATGAAAGAGTACAAGTGTTGTGGAATTTAGGCTGACGTTAAATTTTTTAGCACTTGCGCGCATCAAAACTGAAGTGTGTCTTAGGAAACAATTAGTCAAGTTGCTGATTCGCACACGGAATTTCAAACCTATCAAGTTAACCACTGCGGTGTTTTTGTTCGAGTGAAAAATTGCAGTTCTGAAAAGTGCCCTCCGACGGATACATTTTTCCGCATTTCGGGCATAGGTTAAGCAAAGGTGTGGAACTTCACATAAAACAGCAATGTAAAAGACGCGAATAAGAAAAAAAACTTCGCAAAAACATTCACAGGGTTCTTATGCATTAGCATGAGGCGACTCGAAGGCGAAGGCCATCTTTTTTTCTCTCAGTCGATGTATTGATATACCATGGTTTGCAGACGTACCTATCACCTCTGTTCTACACATCCCACCTTCCTACTCTCTGTGCAATGCACCGGCGGCAAACATGATGCACGTTCTCCTGACCTGTCCATCCTCTCGATGGACAGGTCAGGTGCCACTCCAAAGCTGGAAGGACTGGGAGACCACCATACGCTCCACAGACCCGGCAATGCAGATGATCGCCACGAGCAGGGATTCCAGCGTCTTGGACTTATTAAGGCAAAAGCCTTAGATGTATCATCAAATGCCAAAATCTACTGTCCGCGTCGACACGGGGGAGGCAAAATATCATCGCGCGACAACGTCGCATGCCGTCCTTAATGTGACGTCCTCATGCCATCATTATGACGGCACGGTATGTGACCTCACATGATTATGTCATCAGGTGACATTCTCTCTCGGTCAAAGGTTGGCCGATTCCGAAGGCACTACAAAACCACGTGAGCTGCAGAAAGCTTGCAAAGCCTACGATCCTGCAGGCCATGCAAAAACACATTGGGTGCTGAAAGCAGGGGCGTAGCCAGAAATTTTTTTTCGGGGGGGGGGGGGGCACCACCTTGATTTCGGGTGGGGCACCTCCTTGAAATGGTCATTTTTCGCTCTGTATGCCATGGCGAAAAAAATTTCGGGGGGGGCACGTGCCCGGTGTGCCACCCCCTGGCTACGCCACTGGCTGAAAGCTTTCGATGGGGGGACGGGGGGATAATCAACACATCGACTGAGAACAAAGAGAAGAGATGGCTTTAGCCTTCGGATTGTCTTAGGCTAATACACAAGGGACCCTGCGAGTTTTTGCTTTGAAAATCTCCTGGCTAGTAAAAAGTTACTGAGAAGGTAGCACTGTACGTGGGAATTTCTTTAAATATATGCATTTACTAACTGTTTACTAAGTTTATTTTAGCATTGTATCAATCGTGATTTTCAGCTCCAGCAACCATCTCGTGCTTGACAGGTCGTCGTGTTCTTTTTGGTCGTACCACTGTGGCATATTGTAGCACACTGCATGCCCATAGATTCGACGAAACCACTGGCCAAGAGGACACCGGCGCCAAACGAAGCTGTAGGACGGCCACAAACCGAAAACAGCGGACGTTTCGCGGCACCGCGAGTTTGCGAATGGATTTACGGGCAATCCTTTCAAGGCTCTTAGGTTTAAGCGCGAAGAAAAAGACGAGGACGAGGGCGAACATGGACAAGCTTATATATACGTATTCGCAAGATGTAGTCTGTTTTGATCTGATACGTTTCGTCCCGATATGGGCTAATATGTACCTTTCTTTCGCTGTACCGAAATCCTGTGTCAATATTGTTTTTTTTTTCGCGACAAACTATCGTTGAAAGTTTGCGATCGTCTTGGCTAACCCTCGTGTACGGTGTCTTTCTCGCGCTTAAGCAATAAAGGATAATCGAAATCGAAAGAGCTCGGATCACCGCCCTTCTCCATTCCCAATTCTTTATTTGTACGGTTTGCGAGCCCGCGTGGTAGCGGCATACAAAATCCGTTGTTGCCGATTGTATCCTCAATTGCTCTAGTTACCACATGGTGGCTGCTAAAGCAGTGTAATTTAACTAATGTAACTAAAGCTGTTCTGTCCAAATAGAACGCCGGGCGCGTTCGATGTAAAATAAAAATTAATCCTTCCTGGCAACCCACGCCTGTTCAGACGCTCCTGTCTTACCTGCGACGGCACGAAGCCTTCTCGGACGCCTTCGTCTGGGCGGCGTTCGAACCTGTCTCAATGCATGCCCTGGCTGAATAGAATAAAAGTAAAGTGAAGTAAGCTGGTGGATGTCAAATTTTTGTCGTCGGAATAGCGGTGCAGCGCTAGGCTTCAACGTGAGTGCATGCAAAGTAAAAGTGTGCCAAGGCGCGCCTGCAATAATACACAGTGCTCCCATGATTTTCCTAGGGTTAAAAAAAAACTTCCTCATCTCCCGCTAAAGGGAACCATGTGTGGATGCGAAGCAGCGGAAAGGTAATTACCTTGAGCGGGAGGAACGTCGGCGCTCTCGTTTCATGACAGCGGTCAGGGCGCTCATCGCGGCGCTGCACAGGCGAGAGAATGAGGAGCGCACGCTCCGTCATTTTCATACCGCGGAACTACCGTGGCGCCCCCAGCGGAGTATGCAGCTGTCACACCACCTGTCGTGCGCACCGCTCCATAGGGGATTCCTAGAGGAGAGGACGGGGGGGATCGTATGAGAAGAGAGAGAGGGGGGAGGAGACGTGCATGCGCTGTGGGGATGTGGGACGCGGGAGCCGCTCCGTAGAGTGGAGGATTCCTAGAAAAGAGAGGCGGAAAGGACGCGCATGCGCTGTGGGGATGTGGGACGCCGGGGCCGCCCCGTAGAGTAGAGGATTCCTAGAGGAGAGAGGGGGGGAGAGGACGCGCATGCGCTGTGGGGATGTGGGACGCGGGCGCCGCTCCGTAGAGTAGATGATTCCTAGAGTAGAGAAAGGGGGTGAACGTAGGAGAGGATAAGGGGAGGGGACGCGCATGCGCTGTGGGGGGTGTGGGACGCGGGGGGTCGCTCCGTAGAGTAGAGGATTCCAAGAGTAGAGAAAGGGGGGTGAGCGTAGGAGAGAGAGGGGGGGAGGGGACGCGCATGCGCTGTGGTGGTGTGGGACGCGTAAAGGAGGGACGGACTAAGGCCCCTCCAAACACATGCAAGCAAGATCAAGGAATGGGGTCAACCTGGGCGACAGACACCACCTGTCTAGCCATTGCTAAGCAGCCTCTATGTGCTCTCGGCCATGATTCTGATGACTGTGGTAGTGGTTGACGGCCTTCATATTACTACAGTGTTCTGGTTCGCATAATGGGTGCTTCCCTAGTTCACGAAAGTGGCCGGACGCGGGACGTGGGACGCGGGAGGGACGGACATAGCCCCGAGCATAAGATGCTTCGCATCTAAAAATCTGTCACCACTTCGCGAAGCAGAAAACGGTTCTTACCCTCCGTCTCGTTTTCACGCTGTTTTAATCGCCGTAACATGCGTTAACAAGCCCTTCAAAATACCTTTCTGCACTTCCATAAACACACGTTTGAAATTCTTGTTATAAAAGATCCGAGTCAAAGGTGAACCAGTGATCTTTCATCGTTCTTGCCTCTTCATATGACTTATCGAAGTGAACGTTCCACAAAATGCCCAATGAGAGGCACATTTTGTAACGCGGGGAATTTATCAAAGGAGGGGATCTGATGAGTTATGAAGTTGGTTCGGTAAATAGCGAATCGTTCACTAGAGCAACAAACGATGGCGGCTTTCTAGCCAGCCAGGTACAAGATGTGGCTAAAAGTAGGCCCAAGCGCCAAACCAACTTACAAATTTTGCAGAACCATCGGGAATGGCTCAGATGTAAACACAATATTAAATACAATATTTTTTAACAGCGAAGCCGTTAAGGCTTGAGGTATACCATCTCTCCACCAGCAAAAAAAAAAAAATCACGCCATATCCACGCAGCAAGGTTTACTCTTGAGTTTCTGGCACTGGAATAATCCTTGCAAAATCTGTGAAAGGCTGTAATCGACTCTACTCTGTCTACGCCAAGGAAAGACATAGCATCAGTGAACAAGATAATGTTAACACACAAGATTGACCAGCTTCACAGTATCTTAAGTTTTACAGGGCTAGTGTAAACTTCATTTTTTCAACCGAATGGTGCTAGTGTATAAATACTATCGCAAGTCATTCCGAGTAAGCGGAAAGTCCTCCGACAAGCATCAGTGTTTGTAGTGATGATGAGCGGCACACCAATCTGCTAAATTACACTAAATTACAGAGCATTGAACGCCTTATTCTACGGTCACAGGTTCGGTTCCTGCCGGCGGCAAGTTATCTTTTCGTCCACTTTTCTTTCTTCGCATTTACATTACAATTACTTCTAATAGCATCCCCTTACTTTCCTAGGCATCATTTTCTGTTAGTTCTCCTTAATATTGCATTTAACAAAGAAAACGAGCCCTTAAATTTACACTTCTTTCCTTCATTCACAGCGAGGGTCTCGTTCTGACAGACTTGATACCTTCAGGTAGTATGCGAGGGATTATTGGCCAGCTGCCAGCTCTTAACAAGATCACGTGCTACGTGACGCCAACAGGCATAGAAAGAGTGTTCCACGCTCGCCGTAAGGGCTACTGGCGGCGCTGACTGACGCTCCCACGTTTAAATGCACCTATATTCCCCATAAAGAGGACGAAGGGATGACCGCCGCCGTAGCTCAGTGGTAGAGCATTGGACGAGTTATTCGAAGGTCGCAGGTTCTGCCCCTGCTGGCGGCAAGGTATCTTTTTGTGCTCGTTTCTTTCTTCACATTTACATTACAATTACTTCTAATTGCATCCCCTGTACTTTCTTTGGCATCATTGTCTGTTACTTCTCAGTTATACTTTTTCCCCATGAGTCACTTATACAAATAGAATACACTGTTTAAACTCCATCATGCATGCTGTCTGTATTAATATCCGGGTCAGTTCTGCTTCGGTAAATTTGCTCCTTGCGGATTTTGTAGGAATGTCGCGCCTCTGTCAGCTCAAGTCATCCCTCCCCCCTCGTCGGCGTTATTATTTCTTTTTTATTCTATTTTAACTTTTTCTGTCCTTTTGTGTCTCTCTCTATTTGTGTCTTTCAGTCCCCAATCCCCTTCCCCACGCCAAGTAGCAAATCAGCGATTTGTTAATTTATATGCTTTTCAATAAAGAATTCTCTCTCTCTCGCCTTTAACGAATGCTTCTTTCTTTGATCGATTCCACCATGTAACATGATCCTGCTTGCCCCCCCCCCCTCTCCATGCCTTCCAGCAGTGCCTTGTTAGCTTCCCAGAAAGTTGCAAGTAAAAATGCAAATAGATACGCAAACACCGAAATTACAATTCCATGAAAAGAATATGCAAAAGTTTATGGCCTACAAAAAATATAAACAACTTTCAAGCATTCTGGGGCGCATTTCGTTCTTTTCACAACAGCGTTGAAGAAGAACGCCAGACAATATACTATGCGCGAAAACGGTTTAGAGATGCTCGCTTTATATCCAGGATATCCCTCCACGCGGCACTGCCATTTACTTGTACCTAGTTACACAGTGAATTATCGCTGAAATCGCAGCCTACTGTAAGGACAAGTACAAAGGCAGGTTAGCAAAGAATAGTTGCTTTTTTGTTAGTCGCCAACTCGGCCTAATTGAAGCCCCGCAAAGGCAGAGCGATATCGCAAACACGTGACGGTGTTGTCGCCTTCGCTTTGCTGAAACTGATTTCTTCAACTCCTCTTTTATCCATGCTCCTGTCCAATTCCTGAATTGTAGTTTATTATTTCATTAGTCAGAAACACGTGGCCCCACTCGGAATTTTCGGAGTGCTTTGCCAGACTCCGATATTTGCACTTTGAGACTGTTTCCACGTAGTTCGCTGATGAGGTAAACAGCGAATGGGAAGCCGACGACAGCCGATCTATAATCGCGAACCTAAAATGAAAAACTTCAGGATTACCTTAGATTCTAGTTCACTATGCAAACATTTGCATCCGGGTGCCTTCATGGAATAATGTCAACACCGTGAAGATCATATTTGACGGCAACGTACTTTAAAGCAGTATGTCAATAAAGCACCCCTGTGTACCCGTGAATACCAGGTGTTTCGATTCGCGGCGAATAATATGGTAATATTTTCTAGCAAGTACGGTGCTATCCTTTAGTTGTTGTTCGAATGTGACAGATCTCTGTTAAATCCACAGTTTTACCCTTTAGAAAAAATGATAGAGGAAAACGTATGGACTAAATATTTACCTGCTGAAACATTGTTACGATTATATGACGTAAATTGGAACAGCCATGCCAATTATTCGCAGGATATATTTGCATGAATGAGCTAACGTTAGCTCAGCAGCCCTGCCCCAGGATTGTCTCCATTAAAATTTTTGGGGGGTCTCAGGAGATTTAGAGTGATGGCAGCAACGTTTCAACAATAGCTTGAATTTCTCTTGGTACTTACTATACACTTTGATTAGGTAAACACATTATCTGCAGCATTAACATCATAACTAAGCGACCAGGAGAAGCCTCGTGGTTTTTCGCTGTTCTAATAAACAGCGACTACTTCTATTTGACTTACGAGCCATAAACGTAGCACTGTTATTGAAAGGGACTTATCACGCTAACACGGGGAGGCGGAAGAACCGTCACGTTTCATAAAACATAAAAAAGTGGAGCTACAGATGGCGGTGCGAAGACTGAGAATGCAGTGGAACTGGTCGCGTTGCCCGTTCTCCTTTCCCTCCTCCTCACCAAAACCTCCATTTTCATAATAATATCTGGGGTTTAACGTCCCAAAACCATGATATGATTATGAGAGACGCCGTAGTGGAGGGCTCCGGATATTTGGACCATCTGGTGTTCTTTAACGTGCACTGACATCGCACAGTACACGGGCCTCTACCATTTCGCCTCCATCGAAATGCGACCGCCGCGGCCGGGATCGAACCCGCGACCTTCGGGTCAGCAGCCGAGCACCGTAACCGCTACACCACCGCGGCGGACGAAACCTCCATTTTCGACCACTTGCTATACTATATACTATACATGGCTGTGCTAGCTCTCGCTTTCTTCTATCTCTCTTCGTGTATGTTTCCTTCAATTTCTTTTTCTCTCTTTCTCTTTCTTTCTCTGTCTTTCTATCTTTCTCTCTTTCATTTCTATTTGTGTATTTGTCTTTCTCTCTTTCTCTTTTTCTCTCTTTCGTTCCTTTCTGTGTGTGTATTTCTCTGTTTATATTTGTCTCTCCCTCTTTTTTCTCTCTTTCTCTGTATTGGTTCTCTCTTCCATCGGAGTTATCGCATCCAACGCCGGACAAATCCGTGTCCTGGAAGCTAAGCAAAATGTGACGAAGACGACGAAGAGGGCGCGTGCCAGTTCATGATGGTGATGGTCTTCCGGTGTCGGCACACGGCATAACGAAAAGCTTGACAGCTCCGCTGTAAAATTAACCTATATGCCTGCAAATTTATGTGAAAAAATTGGGGGGCCCTTAAGCTTCGCCTTTAAGAGTTGAACGCGATAGTGATATCCTGTCCCTAGTCCGTACTTCAATCCCTTAGTGCACATTATGTAGGCTAATGCGTACCATGCTTTAAACCACGAGCAATTATGCGCGGTAAATGCGGGAAATGTTTTCGAAGTTTGCTATGCACCCACTACGTGGTCTTAAGGAAATACGCGCAGTAACGTGTGTGCCTTTTGTAATGGGTACACGGCTTTGAACCACAATGTCGTTATGATATTCACATCTTCTGACGCCCGATGGCTATGCACGTATACCACGCAATATTACAGCGATATTACATGTTGTATTATGACGCCTGTATACAGGACGCGCGTGTTTGCAAAGCATGAAAGTTATTTTCACTGCAGTTCCAAGCAGAGGAAGTTATTTTATATGTAATCACAAGCAGAAGCGTGGCTGAGTGGTGGAACACCTGCTTGCCACGCAGACGATCCAGGGTTCGATCCTCATTCGGACCCGGAACTTTTTATTATTCATTTTATTTGCATCTTTCTCGATTTTTCGGTCACAGACAAGATGATGATTTTTCGCTCACAACCAACGACGCCGACACCGACGCCGACACCGACGCCGACACCGACGCCGACGCCGACGCCGGAATTTCTGCGGAACGAGCTCTTTAACGCTATCGCGTTATAATCTGATCATGAGCGGGGCCATAAGGAGGGCTCCGTTCTAATTCTGACTCCGACACGCAGATAATTCTAACTTTTTGGCCATGTATGGGGGGGGGGGGGGTGTGCGTTTCATCTCTGTGTTTGATTGATTGTTTTGAATTTATAGCACATATCGAAATGCGGTCGCCGCGGCTACAATGAAAAGTTGGTCGCGAAGGAAAACATTTCGCGTGTTACGGCAAGAAATGAAATTGCCCATTAAACCGTCCGTAAAAAACCCACAGGAAGCATAAAGAATGTGCTCAAACGGATCTTGCAGCTTTGATTATAATCCTCCACATCATAATTACAAGGCAGCTCGTTTGAATTAAATGGAGCCGTACTTGTGTTTCCAATTGTGCCGCTCAATTGTTCAATTTTTCTGCTGCGCTCTACATTAGGTCTTAGAAGTATAGCATGTCCTAAATGGCTTATTTTAAAGGAACATGATTTCGTTTTCAGCTCGAGCAATGTTCTATTCCTTTTAACATCTGAGAAACAAACCTATAAAATACATTGGGACAGCTTTGACAAGAAAAAAATTTGGCAGATCACAAGTACCATGGGAATCGATGTTATGCGAAGCATGCGGAGGCAAGGTGACTGGGTTATAAATTCTTTAGTGAGTGAAAAATTACGAAATGACGTTAAAGATATGTACAAATGTTGTATGCATAGACATATGTTCAACAGTCGCATATGTTTCATATAACCAGTTCTTTACACTTGCGTAACGATGCCAACAGAAACATGGGTATTACCAACACCAGAAGCGGTAAGCTGATATGTGGCACTTGTGCTTGCGAGGATGGATAGTGCTTCGCGGACCAACTACAGTGGATGGCGCTTAAGTATACAATTGACGTTAATCCGACATGACGCCGGCCTCATAGGAGTACATATGTAATGTTTATAAAATTAGATAGCCTGCACTGAAACCACAATTCACGTTTCACCAGCATTACGCCTGCATAGGGTATTTTTCCAAAGCAGTTCCGAGACTCGGTCTGGCTCTCTGGTAGAATGCTTGATTCCACGCAGATTGCTTAGGGTTCGATTCCTGCTGGGACCTTGGTATTTATTATTTGCATTTGTCAGGGTTAACGCTGCTGACGTCGGTTTTTCTTAGCGCTTTCGCATTTAAATTACTAATGTCAGTCCTCGCCGTTCCTGGGTAGATATAAATTGTCAAACACCTGTGGCGCATACCCGCATACCGCGGCCCGGTGGTATACGGGTATGTGCCACACGCGTCTGCTGGAAACGGTTTGAGGACGTACGCGACAGGATTTTCACGTTATTCACGTCATGACCAACCGGACATATTCGCCAATACCTCTTATTCTCCCATACAAATTTTGCTATACCCCTAGTCAGTGGCGTAGCTAAGGGTGGGGGGGGGGGGGGGGGTTCACACACACCCCCCGAAATTTTTCAGTTTTGCTTGCGTATATATGCAGGCACACATACAAACGCACGCACGAACATACATAAAGTATGGTTGAACCCCTCCCAAAAAAATTTCTGGCTACGCTACTGCCCCTAGTTAAGGAGGCGATCACGAGAGCACCCAGACGTAGGCGGCTAGATAGATAGATAGATAGATAGATAGATAGATAGATAGATAGATAGATAGATAGATAGATAGATAGATAGATAGATAGATAGATAGATAGATAGATAGATAGATAGATAGATAGATAGATAGATAGATAGATAGATAGATAGATAGATAGATAGATAGATAGATAGAAACGCAAAAGTGCTTACAGTACGCAAAGAAATGCTTCGCATTTAATACTTGAAGTTTTGGACTTCTTGCTCTACAAAGATTGAGGCCCGGGTGCCATTGTAAGACAGGTAGAAAACAAGTGTTCTGAAGACACAGACACGTGGATTGGCTTAGTGGCTTTAGAAGATGGCCCTGAGTGAGGCTTAGGTGCACCCTCTCCTATGTTTCTCCCCCTTATTTATTCTTCAGTTCTGATCTCTTTGTTTTTTCCTGGGAATAAGAAGGCCACACCAAATCACTAGAAACGCGAAGGAACTCGGCTGTCGCCTTACAGGTTCTCGGCGGATAATCGCGAAAAGAGAGCGCTCAGATTTTTCGAAACGGCTGCCGCTTTTTCTTCCTGTTAGATCTTCGTCTTTTCGAGTGCATTGTGTAAACATTAGAAGGCATTCCGTCCCCCCCCCCCCCCTTTCTTTTTCGTGCTGAAGCCCTTAATAATCCTGAAATATAAAGCGTTAACAAAGTCAGCATTATAAATTACGTTGTTCAATAAACCGAGTTTCTTTGACAAGCATACATACATTTCTTCAAGTTAGAGGTAAGCTTATTTTCGGCGTACTTTTAACTATTAAACCTAAATCTCGCGGATTCTAGCACAGGAACGCCTAAACGGAATCGCTGCTTAAGAGAAAGCAAATTCCAATAAAAAGCGTTGCGTGATGTTTTACACGTTAAAACTACCGTGTATAAAAGCGACCAATAAGTCCAGCCCAAAGCTTTGCAATATAGGGTGCTTCACCAATAGGTATTGTAAAAGCACATCCAGTGCAAAATTTTGTCTTGGAGCTCACCGGCCGCTATCATACGTGTTAGTTGTAACGTCGAAAATAGCACTGGTAGAGCGCTTCCACTGCAAGATCGTGTCCTGGAGCTGCTGAAGAGGGGACTGGCATTATAGGAGTACTGGTTTGTAATTTTGCTTGTACGGTGCACCGAGCTCTTCGTCTGACCCGACTTTTTCATGCTCGGATTCGACTGTACGCGAAGTTTACCGGCAATAATGGCGAAAGCTTCAACATATTCAAGAATGGATGCATTTCCTGTCAGGGCAACACGAGTGTCAAGAAGACGTCAACATCAAAATAGAGAAGGTGAAGTTCTGCAGAGTAACTTTCTCTTCTGAGGGAGTATAACGTCAAAAGCGCGTCGATAGAGATCAGCTTCGTCTGAGGATGTCAGCTCCATAGTGACGCCCTGAATGCGCATTCCCTTTGGACAGCCACTCGGCTTTCTGCTTCAAAAGAGTGGCCGGGTAAAACCGAACGGCTTTTCGATGTTCGTCGAAGCGGAACGCTCATCACTTGAAAGTTCGGTATTTTTACTTCTTTATGTTACGTTTTGACGAGTCTTCTACAGCGGTAGAGAGAAGACTGAAAGATGCGCAGTTGGCTTGCCTGCTCGAAGCAGCCGGCTTTCAGGAAAAGAAAGAGCGACGCACGTCATCTGTTGCGACAGGAGCTAAAGCTTCTTTCAAGGCAACTGCGCCGAGACGCGTCCTTTTGAATGAGGCAGAAGCCGTGCGCGTTGCGGCTTAGAATTTATTGCGAAGTTTATCCGCGGTATTTTGTATAGGGGCCCCGTTTTGAACACGATTGCATTTATCCGCTTCAGCCCTTCAAGGATCATGAGAGCCACGGCAGAAGCGAATACGCTAACGTAAGGTAATACAGTAAAATCTCGTCAATTCGAATTTCACGGGACCGGAAAAACTGTCGGAATTATCGAATCCGGAATGCCGAATTACAGAAAGTATCAAAAGAACAATTAACAATGTCTATTCCATCAACGCTATTTCATTTTCTTGACAAGTACGTCAATCCAGTAAATATTTTTCATAAGAGAAGGGCAAAAACGGCAGTTTTCGTCATTTGCCACTTCGTCCTATATGTGACCGCGGTTCGAGTGCCCTGCGCCGAAACGTGCTATAAACACTTAAGCAGGGTGTGGGTACGGGCTAGTTGGTGTTCCATTTCGTAGATTAATTACAGCGCAACAGCAGACACAGGACAATGAAACTAACGAAGACGGACACTAACAGCTATAAACACTTGCCCTATTGTGTGCCTACAACGTGATTGTGGAGGGCGACCACGCCTTTCTGAAAGCCTGCGACCGTTTCGACTGTCCGTGAACGTAGTCCTCACTGCTTTGCGTCGCAAATTTGCTGCGTTTTGTGCAAGGCGCGCTCCGAGGATCGTCCGAATGTACCGTGTTGCAGTATATGACCACCAAATATGACCGCCAGATTAACGAGAGTTTGATGCCATTAAACAGTACGTATGCTGGTCGGGACCAAAGGACACGTCCGAATTATCCGATTTTTCGAATGAACAAGTTTTTTTACTGTATAGCGAATGTGCTTTGACTATGGGAGGATCGTGCTATATGCAAATATTTACCTGCCCCAGCCTGTGTTGCATAAATGTTTTGACGAAACATTCCGTGTTGTGTAGAGGAAGATGGATTTAGAAAATGCTCAAACACAAAACATGAATAGCCACAGATGCTTCCGTGAACGATGAAAGGGCAGGAGTAGGAATTGTCTCAGATTCGCTCGGCTGGTCATTCACCCTGAGGCTGCCAGATTTCACTCCTGTTTTCGAAGCTGAGCTGTTAGCTATCATCATGGCGCTGCGAAAACTACCGACGGACGCGAATAGTGCGGTCATAATGACTGATTCCCTTTCGGTATGCACAGCACTAACAGCTTCACACAACTCACAAGCCGTAAAGACGTTACGCACCTTAGTTCCACCTCAGCTGAAGCGCCTAAAATTATTGTGGGTACCAGGTCGCTGTGGGTTAAAATTAAATGAAATGGCCGATTCCTGCGCGCGAGCATCACTGGACGGCCTAATAATTAAGGTGCTTCCCGAAATAGGACATACAACAGCAATAAGATACAGAAAACTAGCCATTTGCACTGATATGATGGAAGCAATAACAACGTGGACAGAATACCAGCATCTAAAATTTCCCTGGAAGTCTCAGTGGGCTCAGTCTCGGCAGGCAGAAGTTACGATCACCAGATTTCGATGCCGTGTGCCCCCTTTGAACTGTTACTTACGTAGGACTGGTCTGACGATATCGCCCCTCTGCCAATTCTGCGGGGAAATAGAAAATATTGAACATTATTTTTTGACATGTCGCAGATATGCATATATTAGAAGAGGACTTCTTGTTACTGCACTTTCAAAGATAGGCCTAAATTTAACTGCAGAAATTATACTAAGTTTCGATGCCTCAGGTTTGGGACATTGCCAAAGGGATGTTTTTGATACAGTATGCAGTTACATTCAAGCTTCTAAACGTACTCCATTGTAATCTTGACCACTACAAATATTCGATAAGTAGAATATATATATAAAAATAAAATGCGTTAGAATCCAACAAATATATTCGAGCTGGTTATGATCAGGTTAATTCGGCTGTCTGGTCTACTAGCACAATCGCACAGTTAGAACAGCATTTATTTGATATATTACACAGTATTCTTTTTTATTCATTTATTTGTTTTTTATTATTCAACATAGTTCAAATTATACACTAAATTTACAACTACCAAATCCTGGCCAATCCCCCAGAGTGGGTATGTGGGCCATTTTATTTGAAGGCTAAAACAAAACGAAACAAAAAATTACGGGGGAAGCTTCGAAGTTTCGTCGATCATGAAAAGGAAAGGCTACTTGGACCAGTAGCGATATGGAATCAAGCTCTGAGCCTATACTCGCGGACAACTTTTCTTGGCAATGAAGGGAAAGCTACAGGGGCGGAGCTTCTGCAGATGTACTACTACGCGAAGTAGTCCGGTATGGCATGCGTTCCGCACCTCTTTTGAAAGTGAGAGCTGCGCGCGATCAGCGTTTCATACCGACGCACACGCCGCTTGGCGTTCGAGGTACACGTAAAAGAGGCGGCTTTCTCACGGGTTCAAAAAGGCGAAGTGACAACGAATAAATTGAAACAAATACGGATAGCTTACTGGTGTGAGCTGTGTCCTGTGTCTAAGAGTTACATGCAAAAAATGAAGGCAATATTTTTCATATGTCGTGCAGAAAATAAGGACACAAGTGTGGGACTACAATCACTAGCGGTAGGATACGCGCGATTTGGCTCTGTAGCCTTCGCTGCATTGCCAAGAAAAGTTGTGCGCGAGTATACGTGGTGACGTTCACATGGGGGGGGGGCGCCGAAAGAGCGCGAACTTGCAACTGTTTCATGCCAGTTCCAACGCGCAACTGTCCCCCCTTGTTTCTTTGCCTTGCAATACGCTGCTACGTTTTGCATAATATGAACGAACTAGCCCAGTGACATCTTTCAATAAGATTGAGTAGCCTTTCAGTGCGCTCGGCTGCGACTTCAGGTCCGGGCCGAATACGCAGCACAGTTAGAGCGCAAGGTGGAGGGGCGGAAGTCTGAAAACCGTCGTAAACTACTTTAGGGCGCTTACTGCAGAACAGGAAATTGAGGTCTAATGCGTACGCAATTATTGAAACACCGTAATTGTCCTCTTAACAGCGGAGCTGCTAAAGCTTTGCAAAACTCCGTTGTCCCGCACTAACGGGTTCAGCGAGGACGACTCACGTCAACAAAGGGGGTGGCCATTCGAGTTCCGTCAATGCACGCAAAGCTCGACAAAGGAGCATAGTACAGTATAGCATGGGGGGGTGGGAAAGAGAAGTGAGGTGGAGTAGGACTGATGTAATGGTGAGGTTCAGGGAAAAGAAGGAGGTAAGAGGGTAGGTCATAGCATAGCCATATACGGTATACGATGGCAAGGTGATGGGGAAGAAAACTTAGTTACTGATGAGGAGTGATGAGGAAGTGGCGAGGAGGAAAATGAGGAGGGCACAGGGTGAAGCATGGTGTAGCATGGTATAGTATGGTATAGCAAGGGTTTCAAAAGGGTAGTGAGGGTGAGGAGGAGTTATGAGAGAGTGTTGTGTAGAAGAGACAGTTTAGCATAGCTTAGTCTTGCATGGTATAGTATAGCAAGAGGGTGAGAAAGGGAAGGCGACGGTGAGGATGAGGGAAATATGTAGAGGAGAGGGTGAAGCACAGCATAGCGACGTATAGTATGGTATAGCAAGGTGGTGGGGTAAGGAAAGGGAAGTGAGGGTGAGCAGTGCGTATCAGTCACGTATAACACGTATCAGTTTAACAGTATGGACAATTGGTTGTTTGAAAGCCGTGCAGTCAAATAGTACCATGATCAGATTTCACTAAGCAATTGTCATCGAAGTCTGTTCACTGCTACCATGGCTCCGAAAGAGCCCTGCTAGCTTGGTCATAAAGAAAGATGTCTTCATGCTGCTAATGATTATTAATTGTGCCATATAGCCCGTGGCGAGTGGGCAGATTTGACGCGCACACCCATTGGCGTAATTCATACGACTTTCTCGGCGACGTTGTTGATGCTGTCACTGATGACTATGACCTTCAATCCACGTGGCATAAACTCCACGTGACGGGTGACGTAGTAAAATTCGACTGTGCGTGTGAGCATTTTCTGCGCACTTTTCATTCACCTTTGACTTCTAATGATTCGCTGTTATTTCACTAAGTGATTCCCGCACGCAACATTCCAGTTAGTGGCCCAGCTTACCCGCTTTCTCGAGGGTACATCTCAAGAGTAACAGCCTCAGAGTGCAAAGAGCTTTCGCTTTGGAAGAAGAATTTTAGATGTTAATCAAACAAAAAGTCGATGCATGGGGTAAAAAATGTCGCCGAAAGACGATAGTCTTGTGCCGGCCGTACTACTATGTTTTGCCTTGCCTGAGACAGCCTAAAAAACACTAGGGTCTTTAGAATTGCGTACCTATGTATTTTCTAATAAAGAACACACGTCCTGACACTTACATATTAATGTTGCGCCTCAGGAATGCGTAGTATTTGCTTTTTGATCGAATATGTTCACAAATATGAACGCGAACACCAGTTCAAGATGGCTGGGCATTCAGAAACAAGTTAAACTTTGGCCGAGTAGCTGAATCGGGTTACCGACAGACAGACAGACGGACAGACCAAAATTTTTGCGTTTAAGTATCCCAAGAAAGACTATCGTCTTTAAAACAACGAGGACGTCAGGTTCGACGTCATTTTTACTGTCTGAGAGCCAATCGTGAAGTTGAATAGTTTAGCTGCTCCACGTGAGTTCAGCCACGGAAGGCCGCTAAAGCATTCAAGGAATGGGAGCGACGAAGATTGGGCGTTTACCATGGTAGGAAAGTTTCCATAATGAAAATCCACAAACTAGCCCAACTAGCGAATCTGCTTTAGATTGGTTTTTCGTAAAAACCTTCGCCCGTTCGTTCATGGGTAAACACAAAACTGTCGTTTTTCACACAGCACATATCATTTTCAAAAAAGTTCATTTCTGTTTTTGGTGTTTGTACGCATGACATTTTCTGTGCTGCGTATAAATCAGAGGCTGAGAATTTTAAACGGCGTGAAATTAAGGCATTAATTAAGTTTCCATGCTTCAAGGTCTAGAGTACGAAGTACTTTATTTAAGGCATTCTGAGCAGTGTCATCTCTTTGCGTGACACAGCGGGGCGCTCCCACGTGGTGACATTCATAGAGTCTCTTTATAATACGCTAGAGAGAAATGTAGTACTAGTGTCTATGGGAGCTGAAACGCATGGCGCTTTCGTTAGCATGCGAATGTTGGGTATAGTACACAGAGTTATCTAAGCTTCGTTCTTCGACTCCATTTGGCTCCGTGTGGCCTGGAGCAGCTTTGTCGCGAGACGAAGTTAAGGAAATATTCTGCAATTACATTACAGCACCTAAACCTTCATAGGATCACCAATTCAAATCGGGTCACAAAGTTCACAACGATTCATTGTTTTGTCCTATCAGAAGCCAAAACACAACAATTAACAAAGCCACAAGTTCGTTCGAAGCCGCAAGCACAAAGATTAGGCAAATCTGCTTACTACCTGTCATTCGCATGGTGACTGGACGATCGCAGCGCCAGAGTTCCCTCTAGTAAAATTGTAGGAAACTTTATGGTGACAGGGGCACAGAAAATACAGCCCAAAAAACGAACGCGATGGTTGCGCGTACTTTGTCCAGTTCGTCTTGCGGCGCTGCGTGAGTGAAAAAATAAAAGAAATAAGCGAATAGCGTGTTCACTTTGTGAACTTCGTCTTCGCGCAGTTCGCGTGGGCAGCAGCGAAGTAGGGGCGGGAAGAATGAGGAGACAGTGTGCTCCACACCGGTCCTGCGGCGATGGCCCTGCAAGGCATTCGTGCTCTACGTGTAGGCAGAGGCGCGATTCACGTTAATCTCCTTCACTGCTCTAATTAACCTTGATTGGCTGCCCCTTCAGGCGTGTTAGTTCACCTTCACTGACTCTCACTGAGAAAGAACTTTTCTTGGCGGTGGTATCTTCCAACTCCTAACTGTTGTTTTATTCAATGTACACGTATGGGAAGTTTTGATTGCGTCCATGTACACGCTTGCGTAATGTATTTTCCGTCAGTATATAAACAGATTCAGTGGTACAAAAAAATTTAGTTGAAAGTTTGCGCTGGGTGTGTCTTATCTTCGGTTATGCGAGTCTTTTTTGTTGGACAATCATCATAGGTCGGCGAACTCACTCATGAGTCGACTTACTTGGACTCACTCACACTCAGATTGAGCCGTGAGTCTGAGTCTCAGTGAGTCCGGGTGAGTAATATTTTGGTGAGTTTGAGTCCTTGTGAGTCCGGTTGAAGAAAATTTTCGTGACTGTGACTCCTAGTGAGTTCGGCGCAGGAAAATTTTGGTGAGTCTGAGTCTGAGTGAGTCCAAAGCGCAACATATATTTCTTGAGTGAGTCTGAGTGAGTTCAACTTTTTTTTGCCAACCTATGGTCATATCTACTCATCCTCAACATTACTATCAGCTTTGCCTAGATTCACGTTTATACTCACATCTACTCACAACGTATTCCAAAGCAGTGTATTTCATACACCATTTCAATATTTATTGATCAGAGGCGCGAATTACTTAGAGGAGTCCCTTGACACCCCCCCCCCCCCACCTTGACAACTATTCCAAGGAAGTTCTTGATAAATATATCTGCTGATGCTGTCATCTCTTTCAAGAACAATGACCTTACTGGTTTACGAGCACTCATAACTCGTATTCGAAGGTACTATATAAAACGCGTCAAGAAGAGCACCCGATTACGTGAGATATTGGTGTTATAGAGCATTGACACCAGTAGTCGAAAAAGAAAATTATAGGCTAACGGACTCATGAGTCGCTCACTCGGACTCACTCAGACTCAGATTGAGCAGTGAGTCTGAATCTGAGATGAGTCCGGTTGAGTAATGTTTTGTTGAATTTGAGTCCGAGTGAGTCCGGTTGAAGAACATTTTGGTGAGTCTGAGTCCGAGTGAGTCCGGCTAAGAAAAATTTTGGTGAGTCTGAGTCCGAGTAAGCCCTAAATGCAAAATATATTTCAGGAGTGAGTCCGAGTGAGCTCCACAAGTTTTGCCGACCTATGACAATCATAGTGGAGTTCGCTTGTTGTCAGGGCTGGGCCCATTTTGGCTGCTTGTGCTCGTCAGGCACGGGGTTCTTGTTCTGTTCTCGCATTTCGAAAAACTCTATTGCAAGGTACAGTCGCGCTCAATATGACTTGCAACACGGGAGAGCGTGGCCTCACGAGTTCAAAGATTGCGCATGGCTTCCACTAGCCCTTATTTCCATTACTAAACGCGTTTCTGATCACGTAAGATCACAAATAAGATCATAAGATGATATATCTTAGAAATAAGATGGTATGATCACAAATAAGAAAATAATATTTAGTTGTTGAAATAAAAACAAGTTGAAGCCATGCACAGCCTTTGAACCCGTGAGGCCACGCATACCACCGGCTTGTCGCAAGCCATATTGAGCGTGCCTGTACCTGCGTAGTTTACCGCGTTGTTTCGGACCGAAGTACGGTTAGAATACCAAAGCGTTATTAGTCATTGATCTTCGAGCGGTGGATAGATCCTCCGATCCAGATAACCCGAATCAGGAACCGTTGACATCGTATAGCGACATCACCACCTACTACCAAATCTGGAGGCAAATGAAGCCACCACCCCGACCCCAAGCTGACCATGCGCCAGGAGGTCACCTGGAGCCGACTCCCGACGCATTCCTTCCCCTCCCCGTATGTTTGCTGGCGTATCTATCGTGACCTCATTAGTCACCATTGCTCATTATGCGGGGAAATAGACACCATCTCTTATATTGTCTGGAACTGCAGGGAAGATCCTCCTCCCCACGTAATCTCCTGGTCCCTCCCTAACCTGGGTCGTGGGAGAAAATACTGTCTTCTGACAAATCCGGGGGTCCAGCTTCGGGCCATAAAGAGAGTCGGGTAGTAGGCTGACAGGCATGGTCTGGCATAGTACCTCCCCCTTATATATGACTCTGGTCAATAAAAGTTCATTCTCCTTTTTCTCTTCGCTCCTTCAAAAAAACTGTGTGAGTGGGAAGAGGTGAACGACCTATACGCTCATGCACATTGAGAATGGGGCAAGAGCATACCACCGGCCTATTGATCTGTGCGCCCCGTCAAGGACGCAAACCGCCATTGGCAGTGCACCCTTTGCGTCCGCCTAGGCGAATCCTGAACGCATTTCTCATCTGGTCATTACTCACATCCATCTCGGTCGCTCTTTCTACAAAAAAGTATTCAGACGACGACTCGCTGATGTCAAAAAGCCCTCGCCGATGCATAAGATAGGTCTCACGTTCGACATGTCGCTGACTGGAGCCCGGAACAGTGACCAGTCGGGCTTTCGGGAAGAGGTCGTTGTCGAAATCTTCTCTTGTTCGCTGTGTGCCCGCTCCTTCGCGATACGGTGGTGATTATTGCTCATTCTTGCGATTCAAATCTACCAAGTTAGAAGGTGAACGTTTTCGCTACTAGCGAAAGTGAAGTGAGCTGCTGAAAGTTTCGATAATATAGCTTGTAATGGGCAAACTCTCGTCCGCACGGAAGATTCACTGTGAAAAATGTGATGCAGGACAGTAACCACCTACTCTAAAAAATTGGTGCTAAGAACATTTACGCTAAATGTTCTAACTTCATTACAAGTTGGCGTACACTCCGCGCTGAGAACATTTGTCCCGAAGAATTACAAATAAAATTAGAACGTTTATAATTCACTAACTACATTAAGATTTTTATGGAGTCTGCATATACGCGCATGTCTCCGATGCAAAGAACACTTGTGGAGGTGAAATCATCGTATATCTAAAAGGACCCGCTCATGCACAAATCGCCTGTGATGTGAATACGGTGTCTTACGTGTCCAAATCACGACTTCAATACGTTGCACGGTGTAGAATAATTTTGACTGCATGGCATTCCTTAACCTGCTGCTGTATCCAAGCACAAATATGTTCTCGTTCACTCCCGTCGGAATGCGGCTGCCGTGGTCGAGAATCGAACAAGAAACCTGATCAAAGTGTGTACGATGGATCAAGGCGACCGTTGGTGATTGTACTGGACAAAAGTTTCGTCGTTTTCCTAGAAGCACTATCAAGGTTGTTTTCCTCATTCATCTGAAGTTTGAGACCAAGCGAAAAGGGATCGCAAACAGCGGAACAGCGTACGAAGCGAGAGCATGTTATGTAGGCGCGCCACGGCGGGCATCAGAGCATCCTTTCCGTGACGTCATACAGGCCTCCCGCCAGGCGGCGCCACCCCATCTTCTCGGGGCTAATAGAGATATACCCGTAGTCTCGCCTCATGGTAGCTGTTGCGTAGCGCACCTAGCATCGTTTCGCAATTGTTTTCAAGATTTGATACTTAAAAAAAATTATCGCAGCTTGCACTTAGTCGTCCCAAGGCTGGATCACAGCAGAGTTGGTGGCTAGCTAGCCGGTCCTGGCTTTGGTGGCTACTAGCCGGTCCTGGCTCTCTTTGGCATCTCTTTCTATACCATACCACGGCCACTCGATACGCTCGATATAAAATAATTGGCCTGCGTAAATGCGTGCTTCGCTGCAAATGTCGTCGAAAGACGATAGTCTTCTGCCGGCCGTACTACATGAGTCCTGGTGTCCTCCGCGGCCACCCGTGATGCTGTTCTAGTACCGTTTCCGTCCTGGCATGACCAAGCGTCTTCTCTCCGCAAGCGTGGTGTTTTTGGTACCGCGAAAGAGCAGTTTACTAGTACGAGAAAAATCGTTTTGCTCTTTAGTGTCCCTTTAAGTTGATTGCGGAGAGTAGGCTCGAAAATGCACTGATATTGACGAATGCGTAACAAGTGGCCTTATGTGTTTGAGTCAAAGGCGTCAAAAGCCGAGAAGTCGCCTAGAGCGCCAGCGACGGGGGGCAGACTGCGCCAGCTATCGGGCGTCGGATGAAACACGCGGCACTTCGCGCGACTTCGGACACAGACGACGGCTCTTCGCTTTTGCGAGGCAGCCCGTATTTTCAGCGCAGCCTAAGAAACACTAGGATCTTTAGAATTACGTATCTATGTATTTTCTAGTAGAGGAACACGCCACCTAACACTTACGTATTGATGTTGCGCCTAAGATGTGCGTAATATTTGCTATTTGCTTTTTGATCGACAATGTTCACAAGTATGAACGCAGCTACCAGTTCAACATGACTGGCCGTTGAGCAAGTGCTTATACTTTGGCCTAGTGGCTGAATCGTGTGACAGACAGACGAACAGAAAGACAGACCAAAATTTCTGCGTTCAAGTATCCCAATAAAGACTACCGTCTTTAAAAAATGTGCTGCCTGTTGCGTCGCTCTGCAACACACGGGCACAAGCGTGATGATTTATAGTACTACTCGATTTGCATTAAACAATAATGTTCTTTTGCCCAGAATTCGTACTAATTACGGTAAGCAAACTGTAACATTCACTTCCATTTCCTTATGGAACACTCTGCCGCTTATAATGAAAACTACAAGATCATTACATCAATTTAAGAAAGAGCTAAAAATGTACTTACTTCAAACAGAGTAACCAGAAGAGTTACTGTTCCTATTCATTGTGTGCTTTATTGTGCAGTGTATCTTGGATAAGATTATTAAACTGCCGTACGCTTGTTTTTTTTTTGTTTGTTTTTGTGTCTTACAATTTTTTAGTGACATGTTAAAACCATGCTATTTATTGTAATCACTTGTGCATTTTTCTACTGTTGTTATGTTTTTTACTTCACTACTATCTTTCGCTACTGTTGCTATGAAGTGCTTACTACCTCACTTGTCTTTGTACAGGAGGTCCCGATGCAGTCTCTTGACTATGGGACCTCCTTCTGTATACTAAATGCCTGTAACTTTGCCCAAATTTTAATAATAAAAATTGATTCTGATTCTGATTCTGAAAGCTGTTTCGACAGTTCCATCCGCGTTGTCGCTAGATGCCATACAGCCACGCGCCTTTGCAGCAAAAAAAGAGACAAAAAATGAGGGTTGTGGCGTGCGCAAGACGCTGTATCATGCCATATATGAGAATGCCGTGAAGCAGCTGCATTTCGTGACATTTCTGAACGACAACGAAGGATCTAAACATCTGCTACCACGAATTTTCGTGCGACACTGAATGGAGTAGAAAGTCCCAGTCTATTTAATGAAAAATTATTTGCTTTCCGAAGAAAATAATACATGCAGAGGAGTGTTGAGGATCTTATCGCCGATAATATTTTCCAAGAGTTCGTGCCCCCTCAGGAAAACCCGCAACAAAAGGACACTCTTGTTTTCTCTAATCAACCGTGGTGTGACCTCACTTGTGGCGCCAAAGCGTGAGTAGTCGCAACTACACGAGTCAAACCGCTTTCGGGACACGCAACGGGCCGTACCTTTTTCTTTTTTGCGATTGAGCGGCCGTGACCATACTATACACGGCTATGCTTTCTCTCTCTTGTTTTTTATCTTTTTTTTGTGTCTGTTTCTTTCTATCTTTTTCTGTGCCTGTCTATCTTTTTCTCTCTTTCTTTCCTTTCTCTCCATTTGTCTCTCTCTTTCTCTCTTTTTTTCTCCCTCTCTGTACTCGTTCTCTCGCCCACCAAAGTTATTGCATTCCACTCTGGACAAATGGGCGGAGGTGTTCTGGGAGCGAATCAAAACAGGAAGATGAAGTGGACGAAGAAAGCGCGTGCCGGTTATCGCTCTACGCCATGCGGTCAATCGTTAACGTAAGAGCTCCGATGTAAACCAGAAGCTTTCTTCTACCTGAGGAAGATAAAAAGTGCTTTTATAATTTTCCGTGCACAGCAGAGTGGCCTAGTTGGGACCAAATGAATGTTACCTGCAACTTGTCGCTTCAAGACAGTCGAAACGCCCGGCCATTGTCGTCACTGTCGAGTGGTGAAGCATCACTTCAATAACAAGGACAGCCGCTGTGTGTCGTTGTAGTGCTAAATCAAAGTGGTTTCTCCGTTGGAATAAAATCGTAACAGCTTTGTTGCTGGCGTTGCCACTATCGCGACGCTATCGGTGCATTCCGCAGTTCCTGAAGAGGCGATGAAAGCGACACGCTTAATTTGGTCGTAGAACCCCCTTTATAGGACTGCTGTAAAGCATGCTTTGTCGTTGGCGCAGTAGTCTTGAGGCGAAGTCATCACATACCATCTGAAGAAGGATAAAAGGATATATTTCAATATGTCTCTTGTAAAAAAAAAAGAATCACAGTAACTCTAAAATAACTCTAGCGTATGACTTTCTGGGTCTCTTTTAGAAAAGGAATGGAACAAATTGAGTAGAATAATACGAAGTTATGTTGTTTGTAATTTATTTGCAGCATCGTTATTCTCCTAAATTGCCTTAAGTCGTAATGACCTTTGAATGGGTTAAGTATTAAACGTTGTGTGTTAGGAAGAAGACGTTGTCAACAAAGATAAAGGAAAATACAGCAAAAAAGGAGAATAAGCAAGACGAAAAACATGCCATCCCCCCCAAAAAACGAACTCAATACCCAGCAAAACGAACCGGACCATCTCAGCTGCAAAGCCAGCTAGAAACAAAGTAAAGGCAGAAAAGGTGATAAAAAAAATGAAAACATAAAGAGGAAAACGACACGAAAGCTATCAAAAGCGACGCAGAAAGTGAACCGCTGCCTATTTTCTCGCCGGCGCTCGAGCCGATCTTGAGAAACCGTAGCGGGACCAAGTGCCCGGCTCTCTTGTCAAATAAGTTAAGGGACAAATATACTACGCTGCAGGCAAAGGCGCCAGACAGGCGAGTTAGAAACACCAAAAACGAAGTACGAGTCAGACTGGAGAGGAAAAAAACGGAGAAAGTCAGTTATCCTGACGAGGCGAGCATTTTTTTTTCCTTCACAGTGGTTTTCGCGGTGAGAGAAAAGGGTTGAGGCTCCCTTCGTATGGCAGCAAAAGGGAGGACACCCTTTTGAGGGAAACAGGGAGGGATGGGGGGGAAGTGTGTTCTCTGCAGTCGTTGTTATTGGGGCCCCGCGGTGAGCCAACCAAATATAGGCAGTGGCTGGTGAAGTTGGGCTTTCGGAAGCCGCGGGCAAAGCGAGCGTCCCGCGCCGGCGCGATGGAAGTCCCATTCGAGAACGATGGAAAGAGGCAGCGGACAATGCCGGCGGCGGCGGCGGTGCAGTCGTCGCCGAGCAAATGGCCCCCTGGCGCCGGCAGCTGGACGCCGTGACGCGCTTCATTTAGACGTGTCACACTCGCGCGCCGTTGGCGCTATTCCCCCCCTCGCCCACTCCCCCTCCTCTCTCTCCCACTTTATTCGCTCATGTGCCTCCCTACTCTACTCTAGCCCGAGGCTCAAGTGCAGTGGTTCGACGAACGCCACAGACAGGCCGCGCTCGATGCTCTTCCTCGAACGAACAAATGCCGCCGGGTTTCATTCGTTGTTGTCGCTGCTTCCTCCAACCCTCCTGCTTTCCGTTTTTGCCCCTACTTTCATTGCGACACTGTTCGGTTGTTTGGCCTATGCGGCCAGAATTATCCGTGTCGTAACTTTCAATATCAATTCCTCAATTTCAGTTTGATTATTTCAGACATTCATGCACAATGCAGGCCCGTAGCCAGGGGGGGGGGGGGGGCTAGGGGTTCGGCCCTTCTCCCCACGAAATTCGGATTGAGGGGGGGTGTTTTACCGAGAAAAAATAAAAAAATAGGAGGTTTTCAAGGTTTTCAACAGGTGCCCCCCCCCCCCCCCCCCCCGAAAAAAATTTCTGGCTACGGGCCTGGCACAATGTGAAATATTTCACATCACTAGTAGAGCCACGTCAAGAATCCTAAGTTTTTAGAAATACGTGGCGCAAGGTTACTACAGAGAAGAGACAAGAAGAGACAGAAAGAACGCCAACTCACAACTAAGTTTATTTTCATGAAGCATTCACCATATAAAGGCTCTTGAAGGACATGCGCACAACTTTCCACTCACTGCACGTGCAGAAAGACGAGGTTTTGAAAAGATCACAATCATGATATCTGGGAACCAGCAACAAGCAAATGTATCCTAATGTAAAGCCATCGAAAAAAACAACGGAAACCCAAACCTGCGCAAAGCTCGTGGAAATCACTAAAAAAAAATGACAGACACTTCGTAAAAAACCATCTAAAGTACATCTACATCCAACAGTTCAAATTCACTCGTATGCAACAAAACTGATGGCACGCTGACGCAAGAATCACCTTTCTTCCTTATGTGAAAGGCTTCCAGTAACTCCCGCGCCAGCGCATCCCGGCTCCTTCCAAGTAGTTGCGTGCGATCGAACTGCGGTGTGCAGCCACACGAAGCACAGTGAAAGGGTAAATGAGACCCTGTTCCAGTCCTAATTGATAAAGAATGCTCCCTTAAACGGTCATTTGTACAGCGCCCTGTCTGGCCTATATAGACCTTGCCGCAGCTCAGGGGTATTTCGTAAACAGTGCCCACAGCACAACGCAGAAAGGGCTTTGCATGCTTCTTATCGCACGCCGCCTTGGCACCGCTCGAAGAAATGCGGGCGCAGAGCCTTGAAAGCTTATTTGGAGCAGAGAAGACCACAGGCACATGGTGCCGATTTGCAACCTTTTTTTAGGTTGTGGGAGATTTTGTGCATGTATGGCATAACATGCGGTCTTTTTTCTGGCCTTGCTATGGCTCTGGCCTCCTGCGTTCCCCTTTCAGCCTCTGAAGCAACGTTTCGGACACACTGGTTCCCAGATATCATGATTGTGATCTTTTCAAAACCTCGTCTTTCTGCACGTGCAGTGAGTGGAAAGTTGTGCGCATGTCCTTCAAGAGCCTTTATATGGTGAATGCTTCATGAAAATAAACTTAGTTGTGAGTTGGCGTTCTTTCTGTCTCTTCTTGTCTCTTCTCTGTAGTAACCTTGCGCCACGTATTTCTAATAACGATGCACCAACTGGCCCAACATAACGTACTGTTAATCCTAAGTTTATTGAGGCAATACATTTAGATATCTCATCCCACGCGATAAGCGGCCGTCGGCATCGGTGACCTCAACCCAAGTGACGTAACGAATCACCGGCATCGGATGACGTCACAAGCTACCAATACGTGACGTCATTATGACGCCATCGTGACGTGCGATGACGTCATGTCACTTGACCCTGACGAAGCGAAGATGCCCTGTGTTGGCGTCATCATGTCTCACATGATGACGCCAACACAGGCATCTTCGCTTCGTCAGATGTGGGAATATCTCTGAGGCGCACAGCTTTTCCAGTGCTTCTGATCTCGGAGGCAGTGTAAAACACGTTGGGTGCGGAAAGCGTTTGGTCGGCTCGGGATTGATGCAACTGACTGACAGTAAAAAGAGTTTGGCTTTCACCTTCCAGTCGTCTTCGGCAAATGCAGAAGCAACCGTGTGACATTTTCATACATCAATTAATTCATTCTCTCATCGCATACCGTAAGGCTAAATCAAGCAAAACGGGAGCAGGTAGGATAGAAATTCATTTTAGATGCGAAGCATCTTATGCTCGGGGCTATGTCCGTCCCGCGTCCCCCGTCCCGCGTCCGGCCACTTTCATGAAGTAGAGAAGCGCCCACTATGCGAAACAGAACACTGTAGTAATATGAAGGCCGTCAACCACCACTACAGTCACCAGAGTCATGTCCGGAGACCTCAGACAACTACGCTCCGTTCGCACCAGCGAAATCTACAAGCGGTGTCGGGAGACGGAAGGGCTTTTCGGAACAACAATCAATTGGCACTACATGGACTACTTCCCTTTAGTCCAGGTTGTCAGGCAAGCCGACGCCTCCTCCTCGAATCTACTGACCAAGATAGGAGACGGAAGGGCTCTCGACGACAGCGAAGTGGCCTACTGGAGAGTTGTTTCCTTACCGCGGAGGAGGTACTCAGGCGCGCGCCAGCAGCAGTTCGCCTCTTCTACACTAACGAAGACGTCAACACCTTCGTGGCGGCCACTTGCTTCTACAACAACGACGAACAAAACCATGAAGTAGTGCGAGCCCAGGACACCTGCCTAGGATGCGCTACGAAAGAATCCATGGACAAGGCAAAGGAGAAGGTGGCCAAGATGTCTAACGCAGAATTCACTAACCTACCCAAGCAAATCTACTACAACAAGCCCTACATGATAACGGCTAACATAGACGTCGTAAACGGCACAGTGGGAACCCTAAAACATTGTGAACTAAGTGTCGCACAGCAATCCCATCAAGACGAAGAAGGCGCGTTCCCAGACGATTGTGGTTATAGTTCGACGTTCCCACAACGGGGAAGCTCGCTCGACTTCGTTCCAACCACGCAGTGAGCGAGGCGAAACGTTTGGGCTATGTCGTTTACACGACGTGGATACCCATAGAACCGCGGCACATCACGTTGACGATCCACCGCAACAGCGGTGTCGCATGCAAACGACACAATGTTGGCAAAATTTCCCCTGGTCCAGGCGAGCGCCGTAACCCTAGACAAGTCCCAGGGAGGAACCTACTCTTCCATTGTGTACGAATACTCGAAGACGCACCCACAGAAACTCGTCTACGTTGCCTTAACCAGGTGCACCAACATTCAAAACCTCTACCTGACAACGCTGCCGGTGACCATCGCTTCCACCCCAAGAACGACAACGTGGACTAGAACAAGATCGATGAATTCAAACGTCTCGACACCGTCACTCAGCGTTACCTCCGCGCTTTCCGAGAGGACATCGACCCCGAAACGGAGCTCACTATAGCGCTGCTAAACAGCCAATCCCTCAACGCACACTCCAGAGACATCGAACGTGATCGCGTCCTAACCAAAGCAGACGCACTGTGTCTCACAGAAACGTGGAACACCGCAAGACCGACGGTCAACGGCTACAGAAGCGATCACGTGTACTGAGGAGACAGAACGTCCTGCCAGTGGTGTCGCCATGTACGTCAAACGCCATCTCCACGCAAAAGCCTTACCGCCAAAGCACACAACGGAGAGCACTCGGCCGTTAGACTCTACTTTGACAACGACAACAACATCGTAATCATGACAATGTATCTCGCACACAACATTTCCAGAGGAACCGTCGAACGTTACCTAGAAAAGGCCATGGCACAGTACACAAAGACATACAGACACGCGCCCTTCGTAGTTGCGGGTGATTTCAACGTGGATATAACGACGAACGATTGGCTGGTCCAGCACAGACGTCTACTCAAACTAACCATCTCTCCGCTGCTTCGCATCCACACATGGTTCCCTTTGGCGGGAGATGGGGAAGTTTTTTTAGATGCGAAGCATCTTATGCTCGGGGCTATGTCCGTCCCTCCCGCGTCCGTCCCGCGTCCCGCGTCCGGCCACTCTCATGAAGTAGGGAAGCACCCATTATGCGAACCAGAACACTGTAGTAATAAGAAGGCGGTCAACCCTAACACAGTCATCAGAGTCATGGCCGAGAGCAGAGAGAGGCTGCTTAGCAATGGCTAGGCAGGTGGTGTTTGTCGCCCAGGTTGACCCCATTCCTTGAGTCATGGCCGAGAGCACAGAGAGGCTGCTTAGCCATGGCTAGGCAGGTGTCTGTCGCCCAGGTTGACCACATTCCTTAATCTTGCTTGCATGTGTTTGGAGGGGGGCTTAGTCCGTCCCCCCTTCCCGCGTCCCACACCACCACAGCGCGCGCCCTCCTACGCTCACCCCCTTTCTCTTCTCTAGGAATCGTCTACTCTACGGAGCGTCCCACAGTGCATGCGCGTCCCCTCCCCTGTGCTCTCCTACGCTCACCCCATTCCTCTACTCTAGGAATCATCTGCTCTACGGAGCGGCGCATGCGCGTCCTCTCTCCTCTAGGAATACTCTACTCTACGGAGCGGCTCCGGCGTCCCACATCCCCACAGCGCATGCGTGTCCTCTCCCCCCTCTCTCCTCTTGGAATCATCTACTCTACGGAGCGGCTCATGCGTCCCACACCCCCACAGCGCATGCACGTCCCCTCCCACTCTCTTACGGTCCCCCCCCCGTCCTTTCCTCTAGGAATCCTCTACGGAGCGACGCGAACGACAGGTGGTGTGACAGCTGCATACTCCGCTGAGGGCGCCACGGTAGTTCCGCGGTATGAAAATGACGGAGCGCGCGCGCCTCATTCTCTCTCCTGTTCAGCGCCGCGATGAGCGCCCGGACCGCTGCGGTGAAACGAGAGCGGCGACGTTGCTCCCGCTCAAGCTAATTATCTCCCCGCTGCTTCGCATCCACACATGGTTCCCTTTAGCGGGAGATGGGGGATTTTTTGGTAGCTTTATGACACAATCGAATGTGTTCCAACGCTCCCTTTCATAGCTCTGCCACCACATTGCAAGATTCCGCAATGCGATTTCGCAAGAACAACACATACGTGAGTACTAAAGCAAATGAAGTATCAAACTGGACAATAATAGAGTTAAGCAAGAACATATAAAACAGAGTGAGCAAAAAACAAAACGAAGAAGCCGTTTGCCTTTTCTTCTCGATGTTTTGCGTCGTCTGATTTTCTTGTAACATGAACCAACTAGCCCAACAGCAAGTTTAACTAAAGTAATTTTTCTATAATAACTAGCAGCGCTGCGAAAATGCAAATGCTATAAGGGCACGTAACACATTTCGCACATTTACATGCTGAAATAAAGATACACAAGAAACGCAGCATATAGCTACTTTCATGCTTAATAGCGTCAGTGCTGCATAACGGTGCTTCAGAAATTGTTTACTTTGCTATACAACGTGGAAAATGTGCAAAAATATTGATTTTTGTGGGAAAGGCGTTAAAAAAACATTGGAGGACGCTTGAGCTTCGCCTTCAAGAGTTGATCGCGATAGCGTAATCGGGCCTCGTGCGCATCGCCTTCTGAACTGCTAGCCTGCTTCGATTCTCAGTGCATGCCTCAACCGTATAGTAAGGAAACGAACGACTGCCTATAGCAAGCACAGTTATTAGGTGCTCACTACGCCAAAATTATTCCGTTTGCGAATTATGACTGCCACGCAGAATGCTTAGGTTTGATTCCTGCTGGGACCCTGATATTTGTTCTTTGCACTCGTCGGGTCAACGCCACCGCTGTGTTTTATTGCGATAGCAATTATATGGACAGTCTCGACGGGTTTTTGCCGTCGCCGTTGCCGTCGCCGTCTACGTCATGTCGCTTATAAAGTCCAAATTGATAAGAACCCCCTGCGCACCGTACGTTCTAGCAGCGGGTAATAGCGGGTGAGCGGGAGCGGTGAACGCGGCTGAAGCAGCCATCAAACGAGCCGGCCCATCTCCGTCGCTCCGAGGCGCATGCGATAAGATCCCCCCCAACTGTTCAACCGGCCCCGCCCGTCGTTCGCGATTGTTAAATGACGCGAGGGGGGGGGGGGCTCCCTTGAGCGACCTCTGATTTTACGACCGCGGATGTCGCGGGCGCGCGCGTTATCTCCATATCTCGGCAGCCGACAGCGGGCAGCCGGTGTACCCTTCTACGTGCTAAGCTCTCAACGCGAAGAGAATGTGGTGTGCAGAGTGCCCCTGGAGCGGCCGTATTCTCTTAAACAAGCGTTTTCTAGACTTGCGTGAGATTCGATCCAAGACTTAGCTGCCAGCCTCACTTCGTATAGCATTACAATTTGTTGCTATCGCATTCATTGCTTCACCCTTGCGGTGAAGCTGTGACTTTTTTTCTTAGCTCTAGCGCAATTAAATTGCCAATGTCTGTTCTTGCCGTTCCTGTATAGACATAAACTGTCAAACACCTGTGGTGCATACCGGCAAACCGCGGTGGTGGTATAAGGGAATGTGCCACGCGTGTCTGGAGGAAAGAGTTTGACAACATACGTAACGGGATTTTCACGTTGTTCATGTCATGACCAGGCATTGGCAGACAAATTTGTCAAACCCTCTTACTCTTCCATACTAATTTTGGTCTATGCCATGTTACGAAGGCGATCACGAGAGCACCCAGACGTAGGCGGCTAGATGGATGGATGGATGGATGGATGGATGGATGGACGGACGGACGGGCGGATGGATGAAAACGCTCAAAGTGCCTGCAGTTCGCTAAGAAATGCTTCCCATTTAAAAGTACAAATAATAAAGAAAACATGACGTCTGTTCGAACACTAGAAATCCTTATCCAGAATAAAAAATATTTCTTCAAGCACGAAGGACAAAATGCTCGCCTGCTTTATATCGACCGGCAGTCTATGCCTCACATGATCCCAGAAACTCCCAGCAAACGCTGGTCCATAAAAATTTCTCGTAAGAAGATAAATTTTGCGCACGTTTCCTTGCTGATTCCTCGAGAAGATATTTAATATCTAGGAACTACGAAAAGGCAAGTTATTTCTCACTACATAAAAGAAACATCAGGCAATTCTTATTCCATATACGTTGTAGTAGGAGAAAATATTCCTTCTATTAAACAAAATCAAAATATTCTCATAGCACGCTGAGCAAGTAATTAATGTCAAATTTCATTTACGAAAACTGGACGGCCTGTTCAAAACACGTGTTGTAAGTCAACCTACTCAGCATCACTGCCTTTTAGTTCTCATCAATGTTGTGTCTAGAAAAGAAAAAAAAATGAGCTCTTATATTTACATTTTTTTCCCTCATTCACAGCCAGGGTCTCGTTCTGGTAGACTTTATGCCTGCAGATAGTATGCGAGGGATTATAAGTCAGCTGCCTGCTCATAATTGAGATCACGTGATACGTAACGCCAACAGGTAAAAAAAAGAGTGTTCGACACTCGCCGTCATAGGCTACTAGCAGCGGCGCACCGACGACAGTTGCAAGGCGAGAGCTTCGCATCTAGGGGCGCCGATGCTGAAAACAGGGGGGCGTAGCGAAAGCATCCATTCAATTGAATTCCCAGAAAGAGCGTAAAGCTTTTAGCGAGCCAGCGATAGGGAAAACGGCGTTGGGAAACGGGGTAGCTTGAAAATGAGAAGGACAGGGAACGCTCAGTGCGGAACGCGCGGCGACGCTTGCAAATTAGGGATATAAATCAAGCGGGCGCCGGCTGTCCTAGTTTGCGTTGTAGGCACGCATGCCCGAAGCGGCTGCCGCCACCTTTTCCGGAAAGACATGGAACGGTATTAGAAGGGACATGGGGAAAAACAGTGTGATTGCGAATGAAACTTCAACAAATGCTAGCGACGACACAGGCCTTCAGGGAGCGTTCCAAGGAAGAAAACAGGCTTAACTGTTTCACCCGTGACTTATATGCTTGCCGGCGGAAAAGTCCATTAAATTTTAACCCAGGATTTCATTGTATCAATGCAGAATATCCGTGGGGAAAAGCTATTACTGAAATCTAAAGCATGTGTTGGTACGGCGGCAAAAGAAAACATATCACGCAAATGAGCGCCTCGTGGAGCGGCATATGTAGTTACAGCAGCCAACTGAGAAGGTCCGGTACTTTACGAAGAGGAATTTCCTCATTACAGAAGGTCACTACGAAATTTTCAGAGCGAGTGTCGCCATATGTTTTATGTAAAAAAGCAGTACAGATTTCAATTCTTTGAGGTGCCACCTATGAAAAACTGCCTGTAATTGTGTCAAATCGATACAACGTTACTTCAAGGCACTCAATATTCGCTTGCAACAAAAATAATATGTCAATTTAGTGTGTTTTTGTAAATAATCCAAATTAAGTTGTAACTAAATATCTATCTATTATAAAGTCAATCAAGCTCCCTTTCGGCATAAATAGAAGGTAATCTCAGTGTAGAAATACAGTGCAAATTCATTTTTGGTGATGTCCATTTTGAGCAAAGAAAAAATTATACTTTTCACATGGCTCGCAGGAAGCGGCACGTCGAACAACTCGTCGAACGTGGTAGTACCTTCAGCAAAGAGATCATATGCAACACTATATTTAAAAATGAAGTTAAATGAAAACAAATTTATTATGCAGGAGGTTCAACTAATCCAAAGCTTGATATATCTTGCTCTTTCTCAGACCCTAGTTGATAGAAATAACAAAATGAAGTGATGTACACAATTGTGTACATCGCGCCTCAAAAGGTTAAGAGAGTTCCTATCGCTGTAGCTGCCCAATACAGCTGTCTCCTGGCAAAATGGCCGCACACGCGTATTGGCAGAAATGACATTACACATTTTTAACGCGATAGCGTTAAAGAGCTCGTTTCGCAGAAATTCGGGCGTCGGCGTCGACGTCGTTGGTTGTGAGCGAAAAATCATAATCTTGTCCGTGACCGAAAAATCATCATGTTGTCCGTGACCGAAAAAATCGAGAAAGATTCAAATAAAATAAATAAAAAGTTTTTGGGTCCGAGTGAGGATCGAACCCGGGTCGTCTGCGTGGCAAGCAGGTGTTCTACCACACAGCCACGCTTCTTTTTTTTTCTCTTACATGGTATTTATTACAAATGAGGTTCATGTATACACATAGCGTCCAAAAAACTTAAGGCTTCCTCCACAAATGTACAATAGGCATTACAAAACAAATTTCCGGCAACACCTTGTTCTAAAAGGGTATTTGAGCAGTGCATTCTATGAACTGTGGATACCAGTCCGGCCGAAACTGTAGTTCTTCATAGAAGTCGATCTTTTAGCTGTACAGTCATTTGCACGAAATGTGACCGCGAAGACACCATTGATTCCGCATGCCTGTCTAACATGCGAGTTTTCCATAAACTGTGCATGCCCATTAACAACAGCATGTCGACTGGCATAGCAATTGGGTTTAGCATTGGGTTTGGGTGGTACCAGATAACGTATGGTGTGAGAATTTAAATCAAGTTGCTTTTTAAAAGCCCTCTGCAGGACGTCCCAAAAGAGGATGGCGTCCTTACAACTAATGAAACAATGTTCTATTGTTTCTGGAACTTCACAGAGGCGGCAATTAATTGAGGATACAAAGATACCTTTGGTGCTTAACCAGGTTTTTACAGGCAGTGTTTCTGTGTGCACTTTGTAGAAAAATGTCTTCGTTATTGGTGAAATAGGCATTTTCTTCACACGTACTAGCACGTCATGACCAGACAATCCAGCATATAGTGAGCGGTACAGTGGGGCCGGAAATAACATATCTAATAGATCGTTATACAGATCTTTTCTAGCGCTAGAGAACAAATAATCATTGGAGAATCTTGCTGTGAGAAAGCGCACTGATTCGTATACTTCACGCATGAAACCTTGCAAATAGGGAGGCGATACAATATTAGTAGATACCACTAAATTTGGTAAAACATCGGCTAAATTCACTTGCAAGAAAGTTCGAAGCAGCGGATGGGCACAGTCGCGAAAATAGAAAAAACGTGATACCAGCTGTCTAATAAAGAGGTGAACCAACCCGAGACCACCTGCGCAAACTGGTCTAAAAACATTGTCACGCCTCATTGGTTCATAGGTTGATGACCAAATGAAGGTAGCAAATATTCGGTGAAACTTCTGAATGTAAACCCTGGAACAATAAATTATTTGCAGTACGTAGAATATTTTTGTTGCCAGAAACAGATTGCATGCCTTAGCTCTGCCAAAGATAGAGAGGTTATGCGGAATAAACGTCTGGGCATAACGCTTTAGGGTGGGTACACGTTCTTTCCAGTAATGTGCGCTTGATCTGTATGCATCTAAAGGAACGCCTAGGTATTTTGGTGGCACACAAGACCATTCAATACCCTCGAAATGGGTTGGTTTATAGGTCCATGGGCCAAACCACAGATATACTGTGAAAATAACTTCCTCCGCTTGGAAATGCAGTGAAAAAAAAATGCCCCCCACCTCCCCGAAGGGAATCGTGAGGAAATGCGAATGCATTTCGCGCGCGCTTCACTCCATTTATATATGGTGGTTGTGGTTCGAAGAAGCAAAAGGCGCCTAATTTCTGCAGCCCGGTCGGGATCACGGCGCAGCGCCTTTTTTTTTGCTTTCTTTGTGTTTTTTTTTATTTTTTTGCTTTCTTTTAAATTTATTTTTTTTTCATATATAGCTCCGCCGAGCTCCCGCGATGCGAGCGCCCTCACGCGTCAGAGCGCGCTCCTCCTCTCCACTCACGCTCTTTTTTTCAATGTTTTTTTTCATATATAGCTCCGCCGAGCTCCCGCGATGCGAGCGCCCTCACGCGTCAGAGCGCGCTTCCTCGTCTCCACTCAGAGCGGAGAGAAAACACCTGACGCGGACAACGCCAACGCCGCACAACGCCGGATGCCTGACATAGCCCGACTATGAAATGCATTCGCGTTTAATAACTTCCATGCTTCGCAAACGCAAGCGTCCTTTATATAGGCGTCGCAATATAACATGTAATATCCCAGGAATATTGCGTGGTACAAGCGTAAATTGCCATCGGGCGTCAGAATATGTGACTATCATAACGATTCCATAGTTTAAAGCCAGCCACCCATTACAAACGGCACACACCTTACTACGCGTATTGCCCTTAACACCACGCAGTGGGTGCATAGCAAGTCCGAAAATATTTCCCACATTTGCCACGCATAATTTCTCCTGGTTTAAACCGGTACTACCCATTACATAGTATGCACTAAGTGATTGAAGTACGCAGTAGGGACGGGATATCGCTATCGCGCTCAACTTTTAAAGGCGAAGCTTAAGGGTCCCCCCAATTTTTTAAATGTGAAGCATCTTATGGCGAAGCTTAATCCGGTGGTGGTGTGCGGCGTGACCACCCTTACTGCGCATGCGCAAACCCTTTAAAAAAAATAAAAATCAAAAACCTTCTCTCCCCCTCTCTCTCCTCTAGGCATCCCTCCCCGCGGCAACCACACCCTCACTGCGCATGCGCCTCCCTCCTATCTCCCCTCCTACGCTCCCCCCCTCTCCTCTAGGCATCCCTGCCCGCGGCGTCCACACTCCCACTGCGCATGCGAGTCCACCCCCTCTCTCATCTCCTACGCTCCCCCCTCTCCTCTAGGCATCCCTGCCCGCGGCGTCCACACTCCCGCACTGCGCATGCGCGTCCACCCCTCTCTCATCTCCTACGCTCCCCCCCTCTCCTCTAGGCATCCCTGCCCGCGGCGTCCACACCCCCCACTGCGCATGTGCATCCCCCCCTTTCTCTCCTCTCCTATGCTCTCTCCCCCTCTCTCTCGCCTCGCGACGCCGACGCAGGTAGCGTCTGCTAGCGAGTTTCTTGGTTGAAAAAACCGACTGCTCGCGCTGCACAACCGTTCACTGGCCACCCCGTATATATGTCAGTGGATCTTGTCCTGCAAGGTGGTGCCGGTGGGAGATTTCTCCTATGCGTTGTTGAACAATAAAAATTCGCAGCGCGCGCTTTAACTAAAAGCGGACTGCGGATCTCTGTGTCCAGTCGGAGTCTTCTGTCTCTCATTGCCTATTAGCAGCGATTGGCATGTTCCAGTAGGAAACACCGCTCCATCACTGCGTGCTATGCGCCTCCCCAGTTTTCTCTCCTGCGCAACGCTGCGATGAGCGCCAGCGTCAACGCCGCCGCCATTGTAAGCGTTAGCGCCCGCTGCTTCGCATCTACACATGGTTCCCTTTAGCGGGAGATGGTGTAATTTTTTGTTTTGTCAAGTGTGTGATAAAAATTGGCCCGCTTTGCAGACATTAACTGCTACTGCGCGTAAATGGCAAGTTATACATTGTATTAGCACGCTGTTCGGTAGGTTGCAAAAACAAAAAGAAATACAAAATACGGCAAGCTTAACATCCCAGTAGGATGGCACTGAAACCCACCCGTTAAATATAGTCAATATTCAATTCAATTCAATTTTATTGTCCAGTATGTACATGCTGGATGGTTGAGTTGGATTAAAAGCTACGCAAGTAGCTGGACGGGATTCAATGACCAGACCAAGGCAGTAACGACAAACAGTCCGGTACAGTGATCAGCATAAAAAAACAGCAAATAACAAGTAGATGTAGAGTGGTTAACACGAAATTCCCAGCAATAGCTGGAACTGCTCAAGGAAAAAAATACCAAATAGAGGAAATAGACATTTTGTGAGCCGGCCCAAGGCATGTTCTGAGTGCTAATGTGTTTTTTCTTCCCCAATGACATGTAATTCAGTGCAAACATAGTGAGTTTATGTGTTCCTTTTTTTTCAGTGATTAGTGACCTGTGTTAGTATTGCAGTTCCAGTGTACTTATGTTCCCTTGTCTGTACGTCCCGCGGAAGTCATTTTGTTACCCAGTGAAGTTATAGTCACCTGGATTGCCGTTACTTGTATGCAATAAACTTCCCTGTGTTACAATACCGCTACAACAAGTAGAATCATGCAATACTAATATAGCAATGCTAGCTTATGGAGCAATACATGCAAAAGGCCCGCCATGTAACTCAGCAAGAAACTCATGTTAGTAGAATAACAATCAGAGATTCCGGATGCTGCCGAGCTAACAAGGGAATATTAGTCACAAAAGAAGCCCGAAAAGAAGTGGAACATTATTAAATTTTCCCATTCTTGAAAAGACGGTTTTAATTATAATACAAAAATTCACTCAAGTACCAAGGAGATTTGAAAAAATCAATTTAATTATTTTGCACAGCGAAAATACGCACGATTCTGAGCGAAAGCGCACATCTACTCTTTAACATTGCCACCAGGGTAGTCGTCATTCGGTTGAATGCACGTTTGCCAGTGCATGATTAACTTTACTGGTTGAGTCCCCCCAACGTATGCTACAGTTCAACACTTAACTACCAAAGTCATCGACAAACACGCTATTAGTGAACTACAAACGCACTATTGGTAAACGTGACAATTGGTAAAGTAACTATATTTCCTGGAAAAATTCAAATAAGCCCAAGAAACGCGACAGGAGACTGGAAAATTCTGCAAACGACTCGGCGAAAAAAGAAGCCCAAGTCCACTTATTAGCAGAGGAGCTGGCAACTCTGATAAAATATTAATAGAAACGAAATGTGTTACGCAGTATGTACGTACAGTATAACGATACATCCCATTGCAAGTGAACAAAGTATGAGCGCAAGTCTTTTTTTACAGAAAATGCTATTTTCATATCTGTTCAAAGCAGATGGTAGATTATATACTAACGATTGATGCTTGTAGTGTGTCCGGAAATTTCGGACTGTCCATGTCTCAAGGACTCTGCGTTCACGTTAATTCGACGACGCTCTAATGTTGCCAACTTGCCTTATGTATTCCCCGAGGGATTTCAAAGCATATCGTGCAGTATGTAATGAACGAAAAGTATATAAGTTTTAAATTCCAATGACGTTGTACTTTGGAAACGCTTGTGTTGTGCTTGAATAATGGTCTATGTTCTGAAGATATAGAATAATCTTCTGCAACATTAGAACTTTACGTATGTTGGTTTTAGTGGCTGTGCACCATACTAAAGCGCAATTATATAAATGTGCAATAAATAATGCATTGTAAGTGTGCACTTTAGCCTTTGTAGGAAGCAGACTACGACATCGTGATAAAATAGCTTTCACAGAGGAGAGTTTTTACGAAGGCCATTTACATGCATGTCCCTAGTAAGCTGTGAAGAAAAGTACACGCCAAGAATTTTGTGACTGTCCACCTATTTTGATTTTGTGACCTTCAAAAGTGATAGTATCATTCAGCTGCTATAGTTTATTCTTGGAGCAAAAATTTCGTTCAATATCCGGGGTTATACGTCGCAAAACCACGATATGATTATCAGAGACGCCGTAGTAGAGGGCTCCAGAAATTTCGACCATCTGGTGTTCTTTAGCGTGCACTGACATCGCACAGTACACGGACATCTACCATTTCACCTGCATCGAAATGCGACCGCCGCGGCCGAGATCGAACCCGCGACCTTCGGGTCTGTTGCCTAGCACCATAACCACTGCTCCCCCCGCGGCGGACTTTAAGCGAAAAATAATTACTTGAGTTTTTTTCGCCTTGATCTTAATTTACTTTAGCTGAGACCTGGTAGATAACTTTCCTAGCTGTTCAATACATTCTATTGCCAAGTTGAGCACGTCGTTTCCTGATATTATGACGGTGCTGTCATCAGCATATATGATCAATTCAGTGTTAGTGTCAATTTTTACAATCACATTTATATAGATAATAAATGAAAGCAGCCCGACAACACTTTCTTGTGGCAGGCCAAATCTGTTTAATAGGAAAGACAACATGTGACCGTTCGCGTACACACTCTCGTATCTGTTACTTAAGACACCACGTACTCCATAACATTCTAATTTGTGTAATAAAATGTTATACCTTAGACAGTTGAATGCCTCACGAAAATCGAACAACTTTTGAAGCAACAGCGCGAATGTAAAACACAAATAAAAGAAGCACAAAACCTTTCGTCGTCGTTTGACATCCGCGCTGTTTCTTCATGATATGCACAATCACCAACTCATCGAAATGTGCATCTTCTTGAAACTGAATATCTAATCGCCAATCTTCAATCTTAACCATGTGTATTCGCATTAGATGTATATGTGTTTCGGACAATAAAATTTCCAGTCGATAGTCTACGCTCATCTTGTGTTTTCATCCTTCCATGTCCCTATTTTTTTTTATTGCGCAAATTAGAAAGGTGACACTTGTCGAAACGGCTACTCGAGCGACACCTCGTTCTCAAGAATATTAATCTACCTAATAATTTTCACATTCTGAGGGGATCGCAATGTTCATCTCTCGCCTCCACTGAAGCCTTCTGCACGGCACGTGGTGTTGCACCACATCCGGGATCGAAACCCTTTTCGCCGACCTAAGATGTCGGTTGATGACTCCGTCATGTAGTGACGTCACACTTTGGTGATATGTCGCGTTCTTGTGAAGTCATAATAGATGTCATTGTTCCCTCGGAGAAGGCCATGTAGATATTTAGACGGAGCCTTAAGTTACTTTGCGAGGCCTTCTGAATGTCGAAAGGACTCGTAAGTTCTCGCGTAATTCTCGCGGACGGGAACACCATCATAGCTACGGTAGGCTTTCGCCTTAATATACAGTAAGCAAAACTGCGACCAGCATTACACCAGACAGCTTGTGGTACAAAGCACAACGAGTTGGACCAGACAATTGGGGTGTATTCATGGTCCCAAGCACCTGTGCTTTCTAGTCCGACTGCCATGCCTAACTTTTTGTGGTGTACAGTATAATTTTGTATTATAAGCACGCGTATGCAGTCCTAGCCTAGTCTAGTCTAATAACCGTGGCACAGGGGCCCTCCATTGGTGTTTGCGCTAAAGAATGTAAATTAGGAAAGTATTCCTACGATGTGACAAACAACAAGAGAGCGCCTGCCAGCTGGTAAGCGTCCCTTTGAAAAGGGATTCATGAGAACCACTTTATGTAAGGTCCCCCAAGGGGTTCTCATTGGCAAGACAGTAGAGAAGTTGTGAAGTGGCTGTCGTCCGCATCGAATTCCTCGCATCTTCGTGCGCTTTCTGGCCCACATGTTCCCAACAGACTGTTGTACTTGCTTCAAATCTGTTCGCAGGTGATTTGCTGTGAAATTATTCGTTATTATGTGCCTAAAATCGCACGTCATGCAGGCTAGCCTTTGAGCCTCTGCTTGATTCTCATGCCTTTGTAAGTTGGTCAGCTGTGCTTTGGTTAAACATGATGATATCATATAGTGTGCGCCACATCAAAATGCATCCTCCTGGACAAATGTCTACTTGCGAATTAAGCCGTTCGCTGCATTATATGATAGCTCGTTTCTCTATGGCCGAGGGCTACAAGAACGTGGTCCAAAACTGGCGCTCATTTATTTCCGATCGTTATTTCCTTCACTAATACGGAGGCCGAAAAAAGAAAAGCGCGAATTGGCAGGTCGGGGAAAAAGACATTACTGAGTGGCAAAAGGCCACACGGAAAAACAGCCTGGTGAGCTGAAACCCCGTAATTTACCGCGCGCCTCCTTCG